>QNGE01005457.1:14011-43552 GCA_008508345.1 Paragonimus westermani
AGTAGTAGTAGTAGTAGTAGTAGTAGTAGTAGTAGTAGTAGTGACTGTCGTAGTAGTAGTTGTAGCAGTTGTACAACGCATCCAATCAGTTTCGGTTGGCGGTGACAGCATCACACCAATGTGATTCCGGAAGTTGCAGATTGGTCCGTTTAAAATGAACGAAGAAGCCCGGAACGTCCGTCAACAAATAGAATGAAACGCCAGTATCTTTCGCAAGCTAGTAGAACGGTACGGGATCGGAATAGAAGTACTGCATATCGAACACAGCCAACCCAGGAGATTGGAGACTGCATATCAGCATCAGCGACCTGAATTGATCGTCCGTCAGGAACTTTAGCTTGAAGCGTTCACATTCACGATTTACCAGTCCAACATGCGTCAGGAAATCATCAGAATCGTTCATTGCCAGCTTGAGACATCTGTAACGAATACTGAACAAAGAAGATTGATCACCGAACAGATGACTAAGCGATCTGATAGTATCCTTGAAATTGCCGTCTCGAGGTTTATCAGGCAAAATACTGTTGCAATACTTGTCTAATTCAGCTTCACCGAGCTTACGAAGTAGCTGTCTGACTTTCCATCCATCGTCGTGGCAGCGAAGTCAACTGTAAATAAATCCTCATAACGCCTGAACCAAGCGTCAAATGTAATATTTGAATCAGGGTCGTAATGGAATTCCGATATACTGTTGCACAAGGCATCAATGGACGGTGCGTTCACAGCTGTAGGTTGCGCGGAGGTTTCCTTGGACTTCGCAAGCATCTCTATCAGCTTAAGCTGCTGTTCCAATAACAATTCCAACTTGGATGGGTCCATAATAAACCAACAAACGTCGCCAAAAATGTTATAACGCGGAAGGACCGAGTGGATGCAATTGAGCTGGAACAATTCCTAGGACGCAGTGATATGGTACACTGTTTTACACCGAAGAGCCGATTCTCCCAAAGCCGACTATGAAGGGAAAACACTGGTCTCCCGAAAACAGCGTTCATTTTCTCAGCCCGAAATTCCGAGTGCCAAAGCCCCTAGTGCCGAAAAGCCGAAGTCAAAGTACAAAATGCAGCTCTTGCGTTTTTATAGCTCGTCAAGTCATCGAGTGAAAAAAACAAGCGAACTAGCGTCCAGTATGTGAGTCCGCGCCAGAGGTAGAAAAATTGTTGGTACATCAAAGAAATTCAGCTTTACAAGAAAAAACGGTAGATGCTCATTCCAGTTAGTGGACAGTTTTTTGGGGTATGTGACATTCCCAACACAGTAAAAACTGACTCGCTCTGCAGACGTGCTGAATGATCGTGTACGTAGAATACAGGATACCTGTTCCGATTTCCTGAACGTTCGAATATGGAATTTCTCATTGGGAATTAGCAAGTTGAATTTCTACTCAAAACCATTTGTAACGATGACGGCCAGCAAATGCCAGATGGTGGAAACATTCCTTTTTTCGGCATACGACCTATTTGGCTTTGATGATAATGAGTCTGTCCGCAGCCAAAACGACGGGTATAAGAATATGCACGTGGTCCCCTGATCGTAAGACAAATCGCGGATGTCGTTACACAAAGAGTCACAGTAGACGACTGGAGGAGGCCAGGAAATGTCGACAAAAGACGGTCAGTCATGTGTGCTCAAAAACTGCTGACTAAGACTGGAGCCCTTGGTGGGTAATGAACTTGACCTTTAACATTTTGTCCGTTCGATTGTATACTATCCGCATCATATACAAATACTGGAATCGATTATTCTGAACAGAAGATTAAACGAAATGTCGACATGCCGCAATGTTTTCCAACCGTTTTGAAGAGAACTGATCGCTTGTTAACCGGATAATTTGACTCATCGTGTCGAATTCCAGAATTTCATGAACAGCCAGATTTTTCTGGCCTTCAATAGGTGACCAGCAACGGATAATCACCAAGAACGACCAAATAAATATCTTGCAACAACTGTACAGAAGCATCTGCAATAAGAGTACCTCAAGTAATCTGGCAAGAAAGGTATAGCCAAACGGTTATTGTTCAAATGGCACCAGTTCGTCTATTTTCCGTTTTCGGTGTACGCGATTGCAATTTAGGGATTGTCTCAGTAACGCAAGATGGAACTATGTCAACATCTCCTCCGGTGTCAACCAGGTACAGTGCCAGGAATCCGAGAAACCAGTGAAAATACATCCTAATGTATAATGATCAACGAGCGATGCCGCCAACACCCGCTGGTAAAAGCTTTACCACCGGTTTGGTACTCTGACATTTACAGAGTTGGACACACTTAGTAGTCTTAACATCAAACTTGCAGCGGTGCCAACAGCACAACTTAGATTTGTGGAAGAATGTCTCCTTTCTGTTTGTGCATCGTCCGATTGCACTTTCAGAACGACAAGATTTCTCGTGGCTTATATGAGACAGTGGGCTTCAGGCTTTGAAGTCTAGATATAGTGCGTGCAATAACATAAACGTGAGCCCTATTGTAAGGCTGACGCAAACTCCTGCAGTATCCAATTAGGATTGATCATCTCTGAAGACTGGTGGATTTCAACGTCACGTGGAACATGATCAGGGGATGACTCGAGAATATTCATGACATCTTCGACTACAAAATGTGGTAGGGCAGTCACAACTTGTGTGTAATTTGATAAGGCAGAGTTGAAAATGTTTCGCTGAAAAGAAGGGCATTAAGGACCAGCCGAAAGAACAGTCGGTGAGTCAGAACCAATCATTTGAGAAAACAGACAGAAAAACGAACAGTACGAATACATATATGTATAAAATTAAACACAGAAAGTGGAGTAGGCTAAACAGCTTAGAAATAGACGGAAGGATGTACCACTTACTCTACAGCATTCGCATTCAATCAGAGGCACACGACTCGAAAAAAAGATGGGAGACGCATTGCCAAAGTGTGCAAAAAAAGCAGATACTTGATTTTAGCCTACTCCGGGATCAATATCAGTAACCAGTGTTCAATCAAAATGAATAAGCGAAAATGCAGAAAACCCACTCAAGCGGCACCCTTTCAAAAACTAACACACTCCAAACAATTGATTCTGCAAAGATCAAGAGGTAAACGGAATAAGGTGCTACCCTGAAGAACATCAAACATACTGGGTGGAATGCGCCAAGGTTGAATCAAATCCTCCACTAACACGTGGGCAGGTAGACAAGCATACAAAAATGTTAGTCACTAACGAGATTCTTAGAAAAACTATATTTTCTCAACTCGTCAAAACGTAACGACAATTCGTATGATCAAGGATCGGTCCAGAGACAAACACCAGAACCGATAATCGAGTCGCAAGGTGACGGACTTTCACGTATAGCTATTCGTTTGTTCATACCCTATTGTTGTTGCCTTGTTTGACTCTCAGCTTCCTTAGTGTGCCCATCTCTGCCACGAGTGACCCATCGAATAAGTGTAGTCGTGCTAGTTGAAAGTCAAACGCCACTCTGTTTCCACAATGGACGATCGATCAAGTGCACAGCAACGTAGGTCGTTGTAACAACACATTGCGTCTGTACGGGCCGGAGCAAGTGAAACGGGTCTCATCCTGTTCTAGAGAGTTCAACAGAACTACGAGGATGATTCCGTACGAAACCCACCAACGTTCACATGGGAGTACGAGGGAATATCCATAACTGTAGATGCTCCGAAACAAATCAATAATATCCGGCTCACCTGATATTTCTGAAGTGAAAGCTCAGTTAACGAATCCGACAAGGAACCGAGCAATAAAACGGTGTGAATGTCACACAAACCTGCAAATATCAAACCCGTTGCGCAGATTCCGTTGGAAACGAAAACCAATAACTGGCTCTGTCAAATTCCTTTCAGCTTTTCGGCCCGGAAAAAAGAGAAGCGACACATGAAGCAAAACACAGCATTCTTAAAATGCAAACAGTGCAAAAAATGATGTGATAAAAGGCTTGGGAAAGAAGTTGGCAAACACACAAGCCTGAGTTCATGAACGAACCACATGAATGAACACAATTTCCCAAAATGACCCACTGAAGAAGTAAAAAGCAGTAACAAATACGTTTTCTGGAAAGTCAGAGAGGGGAGTAGAGATGTTATCAAATCACGGTTATGTGGGCGTGTGTACGCTTGTTGTATGTATTGAGTATCAGATTGAGACTGTGGAATCAGAAAACAAAATTGAAACGATCGTGGGCAGAATACCACGGTACGTAGTTGTTGGCTAGAGCAGAATAGTGAAGGGTGCTGGAAGCGTGACTATCTAAGCGTCAGGCCGAGTACGAGTGCCACAATGAACAACACGATCACAGTGATCAGGATACAGATACACTTTTTGCGACGCGCGGATTTGTAATGGCTCTTTGCAGTATCAAGCTGCCGTGTACCCGCCTCAACCTAAACCGAAAAAGATGAATCGAGAAAGTTATGTGATAGGTTACAATCAAACACGGTGACCCCTTGACGTAACTGGACCATATGTGACCAAAATTGTGCTAACATTAGTAGTCAGGTTTAAGATTTAAGGGAGTTACTTAGTGACGACATCAAACTCCGAACTCCACACACCGGATCGACCCTGGTCTCGGACACGAAGACATTCAGAATGAAAATACACACACGGGTGGCAATGTTCGACCAACGTTGTTCTTACAATCGGGCGTAAGACACCATAAACATAAATCGTGTGGCATTGCTCAAATTATTGGCTGCGTATACGGTTATGGGTGACAAAACTCCCATTAGACTAGGAACGTTTACAACATTTCCAAGACTGAATCGTAGTCACACCTCTGAAGTGTGATGTCGTCCATATCGGGTTCCGCACGTTGCTAACCTGTTTGTCAGACATTACACGCAGTGAATATATAGCATTGAAATGACGGCCAATTTCAATACTTTCTGGTCACTCACTCAGACCATACCGACAAAAATACACGAACTGTTCAGGAAAGGCTCAAAAATTAGGAAAACCGGATGGAAAACACGAAAATTTGCTAATTTATAAATGAATAGCCAAATAAGCGTGCTACAATCTGCTCAGGGTGAATGATGAGGTGTTGCCACGACTCATTTCAGGAGGACAGCGGTAGCTAGAACTATTGCCATTCTAAAACAAGGAACTAAGTTCTTTCTTCAGGAAATGTGTCAGTCCCGGAAATAGCGCATTTGTCTTGCCAGGATGTACGGAGCCCACTCCACCCCCCGATTACTATCGGATTAATTCTCAGTCAGTTGCACTCACTTGACCTGCTGTGGTCAGCCTGTCAGCGTTCCGATTCCACAAGGTTTGAAATGCACCAGTGCGCTACCTATATATCCTTTCTTAATAGGAATTTTGATGGAAAACGAGGTATTTTTTCTAGTTGTCTTCCAAATCGACGCGGAAGAGCACAAGGTTTGACACATTGCTCATTTTGTCAGAATGAAACCGCTGTACTTACCACAACAAAAGCGGGTAATTCAAGCTCTAATGAATGTGCGATTTGTTGTGATAGCTCTTTTATAGTTTTAGAGAATTTACCATTGAGTCGTTAAGTGTTTTTTGATCAGGATGCATTTTCTGCCAATCCACAGATCAGTTCCAGGGTGGGCACGTTCGGATAGGTGAAATGTAAACAGTTTTTGAGAATATACTTGAAAAAAAATCAACAGCCAGCAAAGATCCACCCGAGTGTGGATCAGAGCTCGCAAAAAACGGTTGTATCCACAAGATTTGGCGAAGCAGTAAATGAAGGCGTCCTCATTCAACTCGTTTTGCTGGTAACCCTAATAAACAGGATGTTATTTCCGTTCAATTCTATCACCACGTTTTTGATGTTTGATCGCAAGTTACAGTTACGGTCGAATTCGATACATTTACTCATGTTCATACTCCCATCTGTCGTAATAAAGTGACAATTTGAATAGGAGCAAAATAGATGACTTTGCGTATTCCGATGACGCTACAAGGTTCGTCAATCGTTTGAATCCCATTGCGTCGAAGTTTTTTGTGGTTATTGCACCTCGCAAACTAACCGCAACGCACGAACAACACGTTCTTGAGAAGCGAACCAACTATCGTTTTGGCCGTGGCTGCATTGACAATGTCTACGCACTATAACAGCCCCGAAAAAAATCAATAGCTACAGTGTTAAATATCAGACGCCTTCGATCCAACTGATAAGGATAAACTCTGAGACTGTCTACTGAGGAAGGTACGAAAACTTCTTGCCTTCCGAAACGAACGTGTAATATGTGGCACAAAGTAAATCTTAGTTTTTCCGATTGAGTCTCCATGGGTCACTTTATGGACAAGAGGCATCAACAATATAAAGAAACACACCTGGTGCAGAAACCTCAGCTTTCTTATTGGCTAGTTCGGCTCAGCTTGTAGCTTGTTTGTTTTAATGTGTGTCACACTTACACTTGTTCTACTCCGATACACGTTACAACGGAAATCTAATGCCCCGCCATAGTGCCATCCGGACTGGTCACTATGGTGGCATACCAGCCCGCTTGGATTAACGACAAAGATTGACTGTAGCTTTTCACGAATAACTGGTTGACCTCGTATCGACGAGATCATCCGAACTAATCCGTTTACATCTTCCTCTTTTTGTAGAACAACTCCTAGTTCACGACAATACCATCTTGTCTGTGGTAATGCTTCCTGTCTCTTGCATAATCTGTTCCCTCAAATTTATTCGATTCTCTTTCTCTAATTTCCCTCCGGTTTCCACTTCATAAGACTGATGATCACGGTCGATCACTTCCATTCTTCTTGTCCGCCACTGTGAGTTTTCTGAAACGCATTGTACCTGTACCCCGTGGTTCACCTGTAGGGTTGATAGATTGCAGGCAATTCTGTCACCTAATCGCTTTTGGTTTATCATCCGTCGCCTCAAATCATCATGCACTTCGGATTACTTCGGTGATTTAGGTTTTGCGATTTCCCACATTATCAGCAAATGCGTACGTGTTCTTCTGCCCAACATTCTCTGAGCGGAACTGTGGGAAACAGCCCCATTAGAAAAACACTCCGGTTCTCGAGTAACATCAACTAAGAATTACTTCTAGATAATTCTGCAGATTGCAATAGTCACTTTGCGCCGGAATCACTTTTCCTGTCAAATTGCAAATAGTTCTGCTCCACAACTGAAAGGCCCTCACTTCTGTGGTCTGTCGATCGTCCGCTTTGTAACAATACCGCCCCCAGGCCGGTTTCACAGCTACTACATTGAACAACCAGAGATAACGCTGGATTGTAGTAGTTTAATATGGGGGTATCGGTAGTAACTCGCTTTATTTTGTTGAATGTTGTCTGTAAATCTTCCAAATTCAATGGTACCTGTTTGTCAGTCAATATGTGAATGGGATGCATCGGGTTGGACAGGCCTGGAAAGAACTCGCTCATGTTATCAGCCATACCATTCAATCGTGACACTGTTTTCACATCTTTAGGAACTGGTCTTTGTCATCTCGGGGTCTATTTTCAGTCCGCTTGAAGTTAGCAAATGTCCCTGAGAGGTGACCTTTTTTACCCAAAACGCTAAACCGTCGCGTGACAGGCAAGTTCTTTGACGGATGCAGCGTCTCAGAAAGGCCTCTAGGTTTCCGTTATGATCCCCCATGGTTCTTCCAAAAATTAGCACATCTGCGACACACGCCACTCCTTATAATTGATCAACTGCCTGGATTAGACGTTTTTGAAAACACCTACAATCCGAAAGGCAAATGCAACCAACGGAAACGTCTAAAAAGGGTTCCAAATGTGGTAAAGTAACTAGGCTGCTTTTCCAGTTCTAATCTTCAAAAAGTCGTAGATAAGTCCAAATTTGTGAAGAATTGGGCTTGGATCAGTTTCAGAGGAGTGTCATCCATGGTAATGTTCATTTCAAAGCACCATATTCAGTGACTTGAGATCGATATACAGACGGAGAGCACTTGACTTCTTCAGAGTTGCGACAATCTAATCGACTCAGTTGTTTGGTTACTCTATGGGAGCAATCAAGTTAATTTCATCAAGTCGGTCTAATTCCGTTTTACTCTTAACACGTATGGCTAACGGAAACCGTGGGCCAGACAACACAGCAGAAACGGTATCGCTAATCAAAGATAAATCGATAGTGCCTGGCATGTGGTCGAGAATTGAACCAAAAACACGTGAAAACTGGTCAAAAAATATCTGAATGCGTTAATTCATGCAGACATTCATCGTGGTTAATGGTGATGAAACGCACCAACTGAATGGCATCAACACCCTAAATGGACGTTGAATTAGGATCAACCACAAAAGTCAAGTACATAAATCTGCCCATTCTTCAGAGTGGTGACAGGCAAGGCTGAAACTGTTTTAACGATCGACGCCATACGACCTCACTTTTGGCTGCGTATTTGAACCGCGTATATTGGCCTCATTGATGCAACTTTACGATATGACATCAACTAACGAGCCGCAGTCTAGCTGACATCTCTTTGTATTTACTGTGATCAATTACAGGTTATGAAGTTGCACGCGCCAATTATATCTCCCAATGACAGACTAATTTCCTTAATGTTCATGCACGTTCATAAAACCGTGTTTCGGTTCCATGAATGAGTACGATTCGTAGGGCTGTTCGAAGCTACTAGTTACGGATATTACAATGCGTACGCCTCAGCCAGGAGCTGAATTCATTGCTACTTCAAAGGGAACAGCCTCAACGATAGCTATTTCACAGCCCCTTCACACACTTGTGCAAACCATTGAAAAACGGTACTGCTGAATTCCCCTAACAGTCGTTCGGATACACATCATTATGAATCTCGGGACGGTGTCCACTTTCGATAGGCGAGTAATCGGGTTCTATCCACTCAATGAGCATCAGATATGTCCCAGTGTTGTACGGTCATCCAAATGTCATGAAAGCTGTTCTCGTTGACTGTGACTTTGTCCGAACAGTCAAAACGGATGAGTTCAAAATTAACAAAGCGCCCATTACCCTAAAGTAGCGAAGCACTCTTTAGAAGGTACCGTAACATCCAATGATTCTGGCACATGGCTTGTTTCAAAGAAGAAATAACTATCATACAATGATAGGCGATCACAGATTGAAGAAAATGGCACACACACACACACGCCAATAGAAATAAAAGGTGAAAAGATGAGCAAGAACCAACTGAGTTTAATCGCCCCCTCCGTTAACTGAGACGGAAAAAGATATGCAAACGAGAAGCCAGAAGAAAACGGTTCACCTCACGAAAGAGTCCAGATCAACGGCATATCAACGTGAGAAACAGGACCTCGAGTGACCTCAGGCTGACTGAACTGCAGTGACGCATAAGTGCTTTGAAAGAACCCACCACTCCAATAGTAAGCAAGTCAAAGTTTAGCGCATGAAGAAGTTGCCTCACGCAGCTGTCGTGCACATCGCGGGCACAAGTGAGTTCTGTAGGTATAAACGTCAGTGCGGTCGCAAGCCACAATGTAAAATGCACAGATCTGATGACGGTGTCACAATCGAACGGAAACAACATCTAATAGCGTTAGGCATTAAAGACTGATTAAAACGGAAGATGCAGGTTAGACCATCTACGCCACCGCCGCCATCATCAGCGGTTCTTATCGACGCTTAAGTGCCACAGAGCTACACAGAAAAAATCAAACACTGCACAGAAAAAAACTAACACAGAACGATAGAAGACCTAACCACTAAAAATGGCTATATCTATGCGGAAACACTCAACATCAAAGCGCCTACAGAATGCAAACAAACAACCGGTTTTCCACCGTGACCCTAAGGCCTCATAGATGATTACCAGCAACAAGAGGTGTTGCAACCTAACGAATACTGCAAAGCCATACGGATACGCGTTTCCATTTCATTCCCCACATCTCACTCGCGGCTGCTGATGCTACTTCGGTCTTCAACCGATCTACAACTCCATAACTTCATTATATGAAATCTCTTCGCACTTTGAGAATGCAATGCGCGTTCTAAAGCATTAAGCAGAGTGCAAAACAACGTCCGACATTGGTTATGCTTCTTGAAAGTTGTCAAACAGCAACACTTTGTCGTCAGTCTAATCAAGATCAGCCAGTCTCCCACTACACAGGAGGTCCGCGCCAGCACCTTGCGAGCGCCACAAACAGTCCTGCATTATTTCGTCTATGGCATAATTGAACAAAAACGGTAGAAGTGGACACATTTGACATATGCCGCTGCCGGTGCTGAAACTGTCGGACATTTCACCCCTAACCTGAGCTGAAGTATGGGAGTAAAGCGTCAACAGGATGTTCACATACATAGTCAGTACACCTCTACGCTTTAGTGACTCTGAAAGTGTAGGTCGATGCACCGAATCGAACGCACCTCTACAATCGAGAAATACGGCAACCGTTGACCGACGGCGGCGAAGAGTAAAAATGTGATCAATGCATCCGCGTCCAGAACGAAACAATGCCTGTTCTTCCATAAGGTTTGCCTGCCGAGCTCCAGTGAATCGACAGAGTGTAATGCATGCCAGAGCCCTAGTGATGAGTGGGATCAGTTTGGTTCTCCTATGGTTTTCGCAAAAGCCTCAACCTCCTTTCTTGAGCATGCGATCTATTATCGTGTGACCCCACTATGAGGAGACGGTCTCCTTCGTCCACACAGGTTGAAACAAGTGAGCCAAAGCTTCTACTAACGCCTCTCCGGCACCCGCACGAAATCATCTGGATCAACAAATTTGTTACGTTTGTCAGCCGAAATGCAATTGTACACCTCAGTCTTAGTGGATGTTGCTAAATCTACCGACCAGGGTACTACATTAAAATTCTCTGGCGGTAACACAATAGAAGTAGGGGCTGGCCAAATTCATCCTCAAAGTGTTCCTCCCACCACTCTAAAATTCGAGAGTTACTGTGGATTCGTTGCCCTCTACCTCGCTGACAACTTCGCTGACAGCCGGTTGCTTTGGACCAGTAGAGTGGATAGGCTTGGAGAATCCGCCTGCGTTCCTTGAATCAATAGCGGTTTCAATTCCCTTAATTTTTCCCATTAGCCCAGGCCCCACGATCGGCGATTAGGCTACGCTTCAGCTTCCTATAGAAATCTCTCACAAACTTGTATGCAGCAGATACGGCAACCCGGTTTATACTATGAGACAACCGACACGGTATGGAGTTATTGGTGTCGTGAGTATCCATGATTGTATGTGGGCCGAGATACTGATAACAATCCCAATCCTAGACAGAAGAATTACGGATCTCAATTGAACCCGTTGGTTCGAAAGTCTACACGGAACAACAGCGGTGGGCGAGTGGTAGCGTAGCAAAACTGGTACTCCCTCCAAAAAAGATGCTAATATTCTGCCAGTACCCAACCTGGGGGGACCAGGAAACTGGTTTGGCCCCCTTGGTCTGTCTGCCTCCATCGGTGTGATCGTCACAATAACCAGTAAGGCCCGACAGGTCGTCCAGATGCGCGAGTCGTCACACCGCGTCAGTGTCTAATCTTGTTGTGATAGAGGTTTACCATGACAGCAAAGGAATCCCAAATATACCATAGTCACAAACTATCACCATCATTATCACAACACCATTCAGTCTGACCAGAAGGTACTGTGGTTCGCGCCGCGGCTCACCTAAGCAGCGATGTAGGATGTCATAGAAATGGTTACTGAAAAGGTTGGAAGCTGATAAAGAAAGGCTAAGTGGAAGAACTAGAAATGGTATTAAAACAAGTCAGTGACCGCAGCGTTTTTAACAAGCCATCTGAGTGACCTCCAGGACTGCAACCAGGTGAGTGATATCTACCCATTTTCCTTAATGGAACAGCCAGTCTTTATAGTTTGTGACCACGTTGCTACTTAACTACCGCCGACTTTACCCAACTGTTGGTAATCCCAGCATGTAATGTCCGGTACAGTAAACACTCAGCTGGCATGCGGTGGAGTAGATGACTCGACCGTGACAGGATGTGCAACGTGATAAGTTGACCTGCTGATTGCTCATCCCGGAACAGGTGCCGACGAACGACCGTATTGTTCGGGCGATCAGTCCACTTGATATTAGCAAAAACTGGAGGAGAAAACGATGGTCAAATACGTCCAGATAGAGTGCACCAGGTGGGTATGTGATTCACGCTGCACAGCAAAAACAAGGCTTAAGGTTAAGGAGTCAACCTCACTCTACTGTCAACGTTAGAATAGACATTCAGATCCGGTGTGGCCCAACCGTCGCCTAAACACTGACACATACCTTCTCGTAGGCCACCTCAATATTGTCACCAATGGAGTCAACTAACGAGCCTTGGTCGTGCACGTAAGTAGCCAAGGTGGTGAAAAGTGCGTTGACTTGGATAATGTCCGACTCTAGCTGTTCCATCTCACGGGCACGTTGTTCGTCCAACTGATCTTGTGTAGAAGGCAGTTGGATCTGTTGCTGTTGTTGATGTGATTGTAGTTTTTCTGCGAACAGAATGAAAGAAACCGTCATAATAAACTCGATTCCCACACCGATCACGCTGAGGACAGTGCACTCTGAAAGTTAACAGAAATCTGAACAGCCAACGACAAAAAAATCAGCCTTTCTCGAGAGACATTCAGTGGATCAAGAATTGGCTAGAGACACGGAATTCGTACGTTTGCCTGAACTAACTACTTTACGAGATGATGAGGTGGAACAAGCAATAAACCATTCAGGGTGTAGCATAGGGTATAAAATGTATAACAAGACACCGGGAAAATCATTCCACTGACCATTGTGGCCCTCCTCTGTGTGTACACAAGTACCGGATCGAGTACGTATAAATAACCCCGATAAGTTGATCCAGACAGAGGGTTTATTCGTGTACGATGGTTTCTTTTGAAATCTGTCCCGTTACAATCGAGTTACATATGCACACTAACACATGTTGGCGTAAAAAGGATTAGAGGTTTCGAGAACATCTATACAAAATATTGTTTCATGTATCCGCATATCTCTACCAAGAAGAAATTTCCGGTGAAAAATTAAGGATGGCCTGATATTCACTCATTTGGAATAATTCCTATACGCGTGCCACTTTTCGTTATGTATCAAAACAAACCGAAAAATGGATGAATGTACTGAAATCGGGATTAAAGACGTCTGTCTGTACAGAACAGTGGGAGTTTACAGTGAGAAAGGGACACCGACGATTTCTAAGGCTGTAAGAAAATTGTTACAACCGTTCAGTCGCGTACCAAACTCGCATCATCAGAAGTTAACAAGAACATAGACTGAAAAGTCATCCTAAAATCATATTAAAAAAGACGGCATCAATCGACCTATGCCACGCACTGATGGTGGCACCTCGTTTTATGATTTAAAGTTTGTATCCTAAACGGAAGGCAGGGAGAACAAACGGACACCCAGACCGAATCGTACTTGAAACAGTGATTAGGGGTGAAAAGCAACACAGTATCTCAAGGGATAGTATGAAAGATCGTATGCTCAGTGGGGAAAATAAAATAATTAAAGAGACAGTGACGGGTGGATATACTACTGACAACCGACGGAATGAACCAAAATACAAAACTATAGAGCAGCTTTTTGATGATTCGGTATCATTTTTATCGTGAAGGAATATGTGAAGTCGTGATACCGAATAGGAGACAAGTGAGATTTGTTTTACAGCTACGTAATCGAAACTCTTTGCCATCAGTAGTCGAACGCAAAACGGAGATATCATCTGAAGACAAACGAATAACATCCGGTAACATAACTTGTCCCCCTAAGTCGTCATCTCCACGAATTAGGTTGCATGCAGACCAGTTCTCAAACCACACGGATAACCTGCGAGACACTCAAAAAATGTATACTGAAACAGATGAAGTTTTTAAAATGAAGAAGAATTGAGAAAGGTCTTACCTGCAGACTGGAGGAAAATAGTAGCCGGAGTTTTAAGTTTTGTGCAAACGGCGTGCGAGAAGGCTGTACGTTGACAATTGGAAGGAGCAGAAGGTGTACAACACTAATCGTAGACACTCGGCACCGGTGACTACCAGCGACGAGGTAGATAGCTATTCAGACGTTAGCATCATTTTTAAATGGGACAGGTGTACGGAAAATGCTTTTGTGATAACCTACCACTTCGGTATACATTCATGGGTTTTGAATTTCATCCCCTATTGTGTGGTGCTGATGAGACACGACAAGATTTAAGCGCCTGTCCATTACCACGTTGGAGGTTGCTGGGATCAACTGCTTACAGACACTTCTCTCAACCCCGTCTGGAGCCGTCAAATATGCTTGTTGGTTTGCGGATCACGCACAAAATTGTACGAGAAAAGGATGTGTATCAAGTGAGGAAAGTAATTTCGATACCTGCTTTTCGAATTCTGATTCACAACTTTCCCATTCGAAACAGCTCTACAATCAGTTCACGCTCGTTTTTGCAGTTGTTTTAATCGTGCAAAAATGACAGAAGTTACACCACACAATGTGTTTTGAACGAACCACTTACGCTAAACCTGATCAAATTGTTGCGAGGACATGAATGGGTTTTGTGATTAATTCGTGTACCGGGACATACAAAGTCAATGCCAGTGAACGTGTTACTGATAGCTCTGCGAGTGAAATTTGTCAGCCGGAAACGCAAATTTAGACATGCGTGTGACCACGAGTTTGAGTGCTAACCCGGAAGTTCACCAAAAGAATTCCCTTAAAACGAAGTTGAGCACTACCCACAGTTGCTCTCAGGTTTCTCATTTGAATTAGCCCCCAGACAAAGACACTTCGAGAAAGTAGCGATCAATACTTCACTTGAACCTTGCTGAGTCATCGATTAGTTCATCATAAAGTAAGGAAATTTACACATGTCAAAAAGAACTTTCAGAGTTTAAAATGTGAAGCAAGTACTGACAAACGACCATGCAAGTTCACAGACAGCAAACTACATATGTTATTCAAACATGCAGAATAATCTGGATCCAAATCAGGGGTTGAACTCCAGCTCTCGTGTTTGTAGAGAGAAAGCATGGTGAACGCTACTGTAGTCTGAACAAGATGGGTGAAGTTAAAAGTGATTGCTATTTACATCTAGGAAAGACTTACTCCCTTCAGTCATTAAACGTAAAAAGTTGGAATTAATAAGACAAACGAGTAACGTAAACAATGGGAATGGTCACAAATGGAGTTTGCACTGCAACATGCAATGCTATCAGTCCCAAAGCAGACGAGCTGCTTGAGTCAACAATCTATGCATAGTAGGAGTTCGAGGAGTGAGGATATTGAACACCATCTACATTTGATCGCAGCCTTCACATTCAGATAAGACTTTCGGTTAGCCCACTTAGGAAGGAAGCAGTAGACTCGAGTTTCGCTCTCAGCAGAGTAAGTCAGTAGCGCATATTCATATCTGAATCGCTCTGTTCTCTCCAATCGATGACCCATAATTAGTACTTCTTGTGCAGGTTGAAGTTACTGTCTTCACTGAACAAAGTGAACACGGTTGGAATCAATAGAAGTTCGGGAATTTAGATTGTTTCCAACTGAACAGCACCCACATTTCACTGCGGCCTTCGTATTCAGAAAAGCGATTCTGTCCATTCTCCCTTCGAAACGATCGCGCAGGCTGAAAGCTATTCATATAAGGTTGTGGTCGAAGGTTTAAATCTGGTTATCCAGTCATGCCTATTGTGATGTTACTGGCGTTGCACGCTAGTCACGCAGACAAGGGGGTTACAGTGCAAACTCCGATCCCGACACGGACATGAATTATTGACGAACTCTACTGAAAATGGAACTCGAGTCTAGTCCATCCCTACGAAGTGGGATAGCCGACAGGCTTAGTTGAATGCGAAGGCTGCGATTAAGTGTGGGCAGTGTTCAATCTGACGTAATACACGCATTCACAGGGCTGGTCACCAGGCGGTAATTAGCATTGTTTCCACAAACGAGGGCAATACAAGGTTCCCATTAGGTAAGTAAATTTCAAGCGGATTGGTAAAAATAAAAAAACGCAGTCTTTTTCTACAAAGAAGTCGGAGTTCGGTTTGCACGTCTTGTTCCCACTATCCATAGCCTCATAAGTCGCAGCAACCAATTACGCTTATACCGAGTCATCTTGTCACTTGAAAAAGGAAAACGCAAGAGTACCGACAGATCACGTGGGAAGTAGAGCGTTTTGGTAATTTGCCACCCTGATCAAGCCGAACCACAACTCACATTTGCCTAAGCTCCATTCAGATCACTAATCAATGTCGTACTCAACAGATTCGATGAGTTCTGTGACTTCGACTTGATTGAGAAATCCTAATTGAGAGGTTAATGACCGAAGGTGAGAGGACAATTACCGCGTCGCCTTTACATTTGATCGAGCGACCTGGGCATTACCTACAAACGAATGCTACTGAGTGTTAAAATATGATTTTTCGGTCATGTTTGGTGCACAGCAAATGGCTCAAAAGTTAAAATGGTGAGGATACTGAGGTGAGGTCTGAGGTCTAAAAAAACGCACGATTTGAGGTTGATGAAGCTTCTCAAAAGGTTCTGGGTTGAAGGTTTGAATAGGAAAACTGTAAGTGAATGTGGGTGGTGTTTAAGAATACAAAACCACCGGCCATAGGCGGTGATTAGAACGCTGTTCATCAGACTCGAACTTCGACTTGAACCAAAAGTACTGACAGCGCAGTTATCGATTAGAGAAAACGGGACAGAAACTATCTTCTCACGTTTGCGGCCGAGCGGTATCAAATACGATTACGTATTTAGGCCTAGTGCGAAGCTGAGTTGGGCGGTAGTCAATGCAAGAGAGCCGGATAACAGTAAACATTGATAAGCACGAAGAAGTGGGGAACTTGAGTCTGGTGAGTCACGTGGGAAATTTCCCAAACACAAGAACTCCGATTAAACGTGTTCAACTGGATATACGAAGAAGTCCTGACCAGTAACAAGTTTGACGTACCGGAATTCCTTCAACAACTTCATCATAGCAGAAAGAAGACTTACGTTGCAATATGCCAATACTTCGGCTATTTCCAACTGTCGTAAGGGTAAAACATGCAGACTGAACACATCAGACACATAAAGACAAACAGTGAGTAAATACGCATAAAAGTACACAAACACGACCACGACAATCTGAGGGGCTACAGCATGGCGCTGGCTGGTAAGTTTGGATAAGGCCCGCAGAGTTTCTCTTCCATCGTGCCGCGACAACGAGGGTGAGCCAGGTGGACCAACTTGATGTGTCCGGTGACTCGCTAAGATAGCTGCTGGCGTAGTCTGTTCTTCAGAGAGTGACTGCAACTACAAGTGAACTGGTTACACAACGTGAGAGATGGAATGTTCAGGCGAACTTTGTTATGTATAACTCGTACTCTAGTGGATTGAGACGAGCGCAATTGGGTGATCACACACATGCAAGCTAGAATAGATTTGGTTTGGCACAATTAGTCTGTGGATTGCAAAAATAGTTCCTTCACCCAAGCTAATCTTGTTAGCTGTCTGTGCTGACGCCAAACCATAACGAGTCACTGATATTTGTCTATGTCGATCTCTTGACCGCAGAAGGAATTTCAATTTTTCAGACCTCTGTCGGATCCGGAGGCCACCGCCTTTAAAAATTTCAGTCTATTTTTAATCTGCGCAAAATTAGCATAGAGCACACTTCCCAGTCGTCCGTCAAAACAGGGCTCACGTGCTTTTCGGCGCGATTAAACCATACCCTCCCTAGAAAGGCAAGTAAGACTGCACTTCACTCTACGTAGATTGCCACGGAAATCGCTAGTAAAAACATACATGGAAAAAGAAGACAACGTTCGCTGGAGAAATTTGAATAGAGGAGACAGTTTTTCGTATAATACATCTCCTCAGCACATTTCGCTGCGTCTCATCATCACCGGAAACACGCTTGAACAGGGCAATGTCTGAACTTTCAGTTCTGTGGCAGTCCAGTAAAAGCGCGGTCGATCAAGACGAATCTCCTCGAGAGAAGCACATCCAAAAAGTGTCGTTGTTGAGAATCACATTCGAAGAAATGACAAGCCATCGGCGTTTTCGGAGAAATCGTACAAGCAAAAGCCGGCTGCCACGATGGTTTCAACAGACTTCTGGTTTCCTTGAACGGTACGTGTGTGAACGACGATTCTGTCCAATGAGGCTTATGTTTGCTCAACACGCCGAGATCTTATGACAGCGCGGCTAGATGGGAAGTGTATTCGAGGCGGTAATTTGTCATAGTCTCAAACCGACCTAAGTAGATTCACCGACCATTTGGCCACTTTATGTCACGGAGAGTTTGACATAGCCAATATTGACCTTAAGGGAAATCTAGACTTGTGAACTTCTGGAAGCCTGTACATCCGAGGAATTTGATTGTCGCACGGTTTGAAGTGGCGTCTATAAAATTACCTCCATGTAACAACTGTCATTCTTCACTAACCGGTCTCTCTAGGTCTGCAGATTTATCAGTTTTCTCAACCATCACAAACCGCGAGTGATCATTGAAGACTGAATCTATCTTGTCAATTCAGTCCACGCGGTCCATTACCACTGCTCCAAATCACTTGTCAAAATGAAGACTGCTTGGATTTTACTTGCCACGCAAACGTTTAAGCATTAATATACTCACTTGCTGGAAGACATCACTGCAGACTGGAAGTGATTCTGAACTGGTGCCAGCTTGGAACCAGGGTTGCCAAACAATTACCAAGATGGGCTCAATAAACGGTTACATGATCACCAAATGGCTTCACAGTGAACACCCAGAGAGTAAAAACTTCATCGATCACAAAGCGTAACCAAGTGATATAACGTTTGGGTTGTCACAACGATTACTTTTCGTGTTCTGTTCCCAACTCGAAACATTCGTTGCTACAGAATGTCAAGGCAGCTGTAATCACATACTGCTACCTTATTCTGGGCATACAAAGGGAGACTATGCTACCTTAGTAGCAACCGAGCTGGCTATAAACTTTGATGCTTGTATTATGGTTTGGAACTTTGTACACTTAACTTGTTCGCAGTAAATGCTGATAGAGATACAACGAACTCTGCGTGTGTATCGTTATCGTCATGCCAGCCTTTTGTTGGGTGTATTCAAAACTTTCAACAGAAACAGATCAACTCGATAGCAGTGCATGAGAATGAAAGCCTAGCTCTTCTGTAGTAACTAAATAATGCCACCCATGTTTGTTAAGCACAATACAGTCCCTTGGATATAGTGCCTAGCTGGACGAGGCTGTGAGCAAAATGTGGGTTTTGACAGAAATATATAAGCAATAGACTGACAAGCAGTCAGTGAAGGTCACTCCGGTGACTGACTGAGAGACAGACGGATGATCGCCAGCAAGTGTGTTGGGCCAGCTGAAAATGAATGACTTCTACTTATCAAACTAAGTACGAGCCGGCTAATAGGTCCTAACAGTCTATAACGTTATTTTACTCGACAGTCAGTATGGTCCAATTTACTTTTATCAATCAAACTAAATGTATGTGTAAGAAAGGCGAACTGAAATTCAACACAGACTCCGTTTTTTACAAAAAGGAAGTGGAATCCATTCTGTTTAAATTGTGCTGGAAGTGCACTAAATTATAAGTTACAAGTAGAAAAAGTTACTGATTTTCTGCGAAATGACGTTATGTGTACGAAAAGCGGTCGAGGCAACGTATCAGGTTGCCATGAGTGTGATTACAAAATGCTTGGCGTGCTTGTGAACGTGTCCAGTCCCTGTTTGTCCCCATCTGTATGATGTACACAACTGGCATATTTTACGCTTGCGACCGATGAGAATAGATGAAATATCGACATACCGCAACTTCTTTTTTCTGCTCTGATGACGTGATTAAAGAAACCTCAGTGTTTGCAAACTGCCACTACATACTCATTCTTCCAGGTTCAAACGAGAAACGTTCTCTTGCGAACTCGACTGGGTAGCTATTGCTGAAGATTAGACTTAGACATTAGCGAGAACGAAAACTCTGTTCACGACGACCAACCCTTCTCTGATTTTGGAAAACTATAGGGATTATCCATGTGGGAAGAGCATGGCGCATACAACTGTTACTTTTCGCAATACACGTGCCAAGAGTGAACGTGGTGTCTATTATGACAGTTTGATTAGGAAGCCCTGAGAACGAAGTTAACTACCGAAGGTGTCAAAACAGCTACTGTCTCGTAACGAGTGGTTAAGTTAAATACGATAACAATATTAGGCTTGGTACACCTCATATGCAAAAGAGTTGCATGACGACAAGTATAACTAACAGATTGGGGCAAAAACGAGACCCCAGTCTAATGAGTTAGGTGGAAGTTTTTATTGAATATCATAGTTTCGGGCAGGCATGAATGACCTTCAACTTGCAATAACAAAAATCTGACTACAGAATTTAATACAGTCGCGAACAGCGCTCGGTTGACATAAGTTCCTTTGGTGGCCAAGCCGACAAACCAATACAAAACGTTCGGGCGAGTCAAGCTCAGTTCGTTGGCAAATACAGATCAGCACAGCGATAATCGATCATAGAAGTGATTTAGAGCTACATAGTCACTCAACAGAATGCATAGGCATCATCATCACTATCTTCAGTGCAACTATAAATAGTAAGACATGTGGTTCACATTGGTACGTAGCCGTCAAACAACCGTGAAAAGTAGAATAAACTCTAGCTGAAATGTACAGAAAGGAAGGGGATAAGAGTTGGTTACAAATTAGATCCTATGTTTAAGCTACAACATTAATTATCGAGGTGTCTATGCTTAGTAGGTAAACAAACGAGCCGAAAAGGGGCACAAGGTGAAAAACATGAAACACCTATATGAGGTTTTCATTACATCGCTTCAACGTTTCTTTAATTCGTTACACATCGACTCCGTGAGTTGGGCTGTCCACCATAAACGGGACGAACCCGACGAACAGTAGCTAACTCTTTGGTAATTGGCCGGAATTCTCTACACCAAATTACCACACGTCGACCTCCAGCCACACATCCATCAGACTGGTAAGGCAACCTAAAGTGTATTTATTATGGATGAATGTAACATGTCTTGCTAATAGGCTGGTTGATAGGTGGACGTCGCTAGTCAGTGGTATAGATAAACTTGGGGGGTCCGCTAGTAGGTCATGAAACAAAGCTTGCCTTCATTCCATCAGATTTATTAGCCACGCCTCTCGATCCATAATCAGACTAAGCTTGAGATTTTCCCGAGAGCTCTTAATTTGTTATATGAACCATTACGAAGTCTGTTTGGCATTCGATAACAGTGAGGACTTTCGGAGATACCGTTTTTGCTGGATCAGCGCACTGCTGTTTCTCATGGCATACTGTCCGCTACCTGGGTTGGCTGTGAGATTTGTGCTCCGTATAAGTTGGGGCCTGTGAAGTTGAAGCTATCTAGCTTGCATCCCAGGCTAACCTAACTCGCTTGCTTAACTACGGACAAGAACAGTTGCGGTTGAAGTCATCATTCAATTAAAGTGAGAACAAAGCGACAGTGTATCGGTACATGGTTTGAATTTAAAAACGCGTTCTGACAGCATCAACGGTCCTGAATGGGAGAAAGAGACCACTAACTAACAGATGTTGTCCATCCGAAACCAGACCAGATTCTGACAGTGATGGCTGCTAAGCGGGCAACACAGAGCCTATTACTAACAGAAATGCAAACTATGAATGCGACCTCGATCAATGTGCCAAGCGGCATCTGTTCCAGTCTGACCAAGAGCGGCTGAAAGTGATTCTGAATGTACGGGGCAGAGAGCACGAGTGTTGTCAGTTCCCTATTTGAGTTGCTTTCTGGAAATCTAGACTCTAAAACATAACAGACATCTAGTTTCAATTAGTCTAACGCCATAGCGAAAGAAGTCTGTTGACCAATCTGTTTAAGAGTGTGGACACAGAAAACACCTATAGCACATCTTCCCCTAAGAGTAAGCAAGGGGTAGTGTAGACTAAAGACGGTGGTAGTATGGGTTGGAATTGCTTAGAAAGTGATCATTGATCGCGTTGCGGAAGAGTTAGCAGAAAAACGAACAAGAGTATCTAAGGGCGCAACTGGAAGGAACAAACCGCATAACAAACAAGTAAGGACAGTTCAAATAAACAAAGATGTTTTGAATAAAACAAGCTCATTACTAATACAAGCAAAGGAATGGGAAGCAGACTAGCAGGATCAATTGGTAAGGGAGTTGCGGGTCGAAAATACGAATTACTATTCTATCCAGATTGCATGAGCTTAAGTTCTTCTCTGGTGAGCAAGAGCATCAACATCGGACGAAAAGGCCGTTCCTTTTGGTTTTTTTTCACATCCTCAAATACCCATAAAAAAATTTCCCGTTGAAAAGACGCAATGCTCTGATAGTAAGCCGCACCGAATAATTGAAATCAATCAGATTCTGGGATTAACCACCGTAGAATCACCGGTACACCAAAATAACACAATCGACTGCTTGCGTAGCGTTCTAAACAAAATGACACGAGGACAGGCTTTAACTACGCAAAACCGCAAGTGTGAAAAGGGCGTCTACAAGCTAAGCCCACAAATCAATTCGAAATAAGAATGACATGTAACAGGATAATTATCCCATAGAAGCGCAGAATGGTGATAAGGTTTTAAGGCGTGCACAACTACGAGTGACAACCAAATGGACACTAATGATCATGGACAAAATACAGTACAGCCTACACATGGAATGACCCTATGAGGTAGTAATATTCGTAAGAACAAGTCAGCGGCTGTGATCAAATCGAAGTGGATGAAACACAGTTTCTGATAGAAGTTTAATAGCCATAGGACTAAACCCGTTATGTGGTAACGTAAAACGTGATTATATCCACTGATAATCAATTCACGTGGAAATGCGTGGAACTTTGTGGTTGATAAACTTTGGTCAGAACCAATAGGTGAAGATATAAACATTGGCAACAAGAACGCACACGCGCAGATAATAAAAGCCGGTTTGAGAAGCAAACTGAGGGGAGCAACGGGAAGTCAACGAAACACTTACTATGACCCAGACTCGGAAACACGAGGTCGATGAGGTGATAGTCTGCGAGAACCGTCCGAGCAACAATCGCAACAGGTTAATCAAAAAACACGTACATTTGTGTAAGAATGATTGCGGTGTAAAAGCAACGAAGTTAAAGAGGATAGGATAGATGACCAATCTAGAGAAGAGACGATTGTCATTTTTTTCAACAAATAACACAACCAGATACATAATGAAGTGGTCATTGGAAAGTAGACCACGCGTTACCCATAACGCGTTCGCAATTGGAGTTATCTAAAAAAATCGCACTTGAGGCCTGCACTTAAAACGGTAGACAATCTCACATGATTTAGTGTGACACGTACAACCAGATCACAATGTGATACAACACAGTGGACGAAGGTCGAGCAAGCGATCGATTTTTCGGCATAAATTGTTAACATCTCATGACAGCTGTCTTATTGCCGTGTTGATGAATAGAATGGACGGAACAGAATGTTTCATGGGGTAAGCAACAAGGCATAACAATCGGCATGAGGGAATTAGTAACCATCTGCGGATTCGCAGTAATGAGTGTACTAACCAGCAACCAGGGTGTGGCCAAAAACTGAAGGCAAACCGTACCGTATTGAGAAACAGGAAACATGAGGCCGAAATTAAAAGCAAATCGATTATTCCGATAACTACACTGGTTCTGTACCGCTAACAAACGATGCCTGGACAAGTGAGTATATGAAATGTGTTCGATCGACTACGTGTGCTTGATTGCTCAAACGTACGGCATGCTATCCTTAATAAGAGCATGGTGGAGGATTATCCGATGTTGTACATTTCATTGATTGACATATAAGAAAACGTTGAAGGCTTGTTAGTAGACCATAACAGATTTTTTTGTTGCTGCGCTCGTTAAAAAAGACCACAAAGAAAGGATAACAAAAGACAGTCTGAACGTACTTCAGTAGGCCACGTACCATCTAACAAAACTAAAGAAACGTCCTATCAGCGGTACTGACGTGATTTTTAGGGATCCAAAATCACTGCCGAAACAAAAGCTGTTTGTAGGGATAGGCTCAGCTCTGAGTACGTTATCTGGACTGTATTTCGTTTAGACAATACCTCAGAACGATTTGTGATGCATCCTAAGGATTCATTTTCTATTGGCGACTAGACAGAACGCGTGTACGAAATCATATGTGGTGACTACGATGCTAGCTACACTGGTGAGACAAGTAGACAATTGAAAGTACGTGTTGTCCAACACGAGAGACACACGAGGTTTCTGCAGTAAACACGCCTATCAACTTCAGAAGCTAGGAAAGGATTCGGCCATCACACTATATGCACTGTCAGAGAATCACAACATAGGTTTTGATCAAGCTCGAGTGATTCACAAGGGTCTAGCTTCCTATGCGGAGCGGTGCTGTGCTGAAGCTCTCGCGATTTACACACAGCACACTTGTGTTAATCACAATGATAGCAAACCCCTGTCTGCAATGTGGCCTGGATGGACAAACAGCACAAGACACGGACGCCTGTTATCTACATCTGTATCTCCCTCACTTAATGGGCAAACGATTAGGCCAATCAGGTCAAATGCAGCACAAATAGACCCAACCACCGCAAATCCCACGTGACCTCTGTTCCTTTGTTAATGTGAGTTCGATTAAAACTCTTGAGGAAGGCCACTCGAGGCGGTTGAAACGTAGAGTAATACAACTTGCTCCAAACGTGTTATTCTCATTTTGGTTATCAATAACATGTTAAACACGACGCCCAAACTGTTTGACTTTATTCGTACTAAATTTGATGCGGATATCTTATAGGCTCGCTCGGCGAGGCTGTTGACATGTAGAACAAAGGTATACCAACACGCCGGTCAACAATGCTCTGTGATCCCATTATGGGAATGACTCTCAAACGCACGAAAAAAGTTCCGGTTATAAAAGAGAGACAGCAAATCTTCTACAATTGCTACGCTCACGTAACCCAGAACATATCAGAGTATGCAAGATGTGAATTGGCTAAACTGTATGGTATTCACACGTTCTCGAGAAAAGGACACAAATTCAGATTAACCAAAACTATGCACTCACTACTTGCCATTGTAGTGCAACAACCGCGTTAATTTGCTGCTTGCTTCGTGAGGGTTTACCAAAAGTTGTGGGCTCATAGTTAATCATTTTTCACCTCTTGCGGGATTACTGCAATATCCTTCCTTTGGGAATTTTTGTCTCGCCTGCTTTCACAGTGTGTACATTATGAAGATGACAAACACCCCAGGATGACAACCATCAACTTTTGTCGGTACGGGATTACGTGTACGTCAAATTCACCTATTAATGGCTATCCTATAAAGAATATTAGGCTAAGCAGATCTGGATACATACGCTGCTAGAAACTATGAGATAGGAAACCTTTGCGTTCGTCAATCGTGTTCTCTGAAGCTACTCACAGTCAACGGTAGCGGACGGGTCAAGTAGACCTTGGGTGTCCCCCCAAATGAGAGGATAGTGTAACGCAACAACAGCGCGGTATTTCGTCACCTGGTTAGGTAGGTTACCGTCACACCACACTGACCTATAGCTCACGCTCGTTTGTATTCCATTCTTGTGTACAGCTGCTGTGACGCCTGTTCCTCATAATTTCGTCGGACCCAGGTGCCACCACAAAGTACAGCTAACCAAACAACTGCCCGTTTGTTTATGTAAACAGTCAACCCTGCAAAAAAGTTGCCCCAGTGGTCAATATCGTAATCGTCACGGTCACCGGGATTGCAGGGAGGTATGTGAATTAGTTGCCTTAGCTACTGCACTTCTGTGTTTTACCGGATAAGCATTTGGATTACAACTCGCCGCTTATTCACCGCCCGTGAGTTTGATGCTCCGGCCTCCTTAGTGCTGATAAGACCCAACTACGTCAGAACAGCCGTCCGTCATTTCGCTGGTGGTCACTGGGACCAACTGCTTGCAAAACCTTTTCCCATCTGTTTCAGGGGGCCGTGGCTGATGCTTGCCAATACGCATGCCAATCACAACAAGGGTGATCAATTTCAGCCTATGATCGAAAGGAAGCACAATACCTAAGGGAACAGTCAATCGTTACTTCAATTTTTTTTTTGGGTATTAACCTGAACAGTAGTACGACATGGCGACTTCGGATCGATGATTTCTCAACAAAGTCAGGAAGCTATTCTTCAATGCCCGGTGTCTGAGATCCTTTTTTATTACAACTCACTTAGTCCCTTGTCTAATCACTGAAAATTTGCTCCTTACGTGTTGTTTCGTGCAGGTGTGGCATCATAGGAATTTGTATATATTTTACGTTGGAGCCACATATCCCTTACAGTGAGCGTTCCATCCGTCACAACGAAAACGAACCTAGGCACGGCTTCCGCATCACGATGACCTATTGGGCTAATCTGGGCGATGTGGTGACCATACCAGACAGGCCAACGGGTAAGAGCCGACAAAACGCGGTCTCCTGATCCTCTAGCTTGGGTGTTGTAAGAAGGTAGGTATCTCTCCGAAAAATGTACCAGTTCTGGTACACTGTCACCCACTGCCTTGCAGTACATACTCCTCCGCAGTCGTTCTCCTATGTGGAGGTGCTAGCAGTATCTCAGTTCACACACAACCTTGAATCCTCACAACCCCAATAATCCCATAGTACATCGACCGTCTCGCAGTATAAATCGCGTTGCATTACCTGCTGCACAGAGCAGGATGGATAAGCGAAAACATACTACTACTGACCCCTACCCAACTGTCATATCAAATTCAGCTTTCAGGCTGCTTTCGACTCCCATTTCTAGCAATTACCGCGCGGGTCCCACAACAGATAGCACTAATCATGACAGGGTCCCGATAAATCCTATCACTTACTAACCAGCTTCAGACCTCCCTCGTCCTCTTCTTGGATGTAGCATTCGAATTAATGAAGGTGCTTTCAACGCTCGCACTCTAATACACATGCGCCAACAGGCCACTGTCGCATGAACCTTAGACTCGTCGAACGTCGTTCCTTCTACTGAACGTCCCAATGACCTTGTACAAAAAACGTTGGAGTTTGTCTCATTAATCCAGCAAACAGTCTCTGAATCTGTATAGCACTCTATCAGTCGCTAAGTGAACAGTCGCCATGATTACAGATTCTCATTTGAGATCATACCAACGGGTAGTTGACACAATCTTTTTAGAGCTATGCACCGGCCGTTCAAGTATCGACCAATCGTTGTGGTCGATGAATCCTTTTCAAACTCAGCTTTCAAACGCAATCCCAAAAATTGCAGTGTAATCATTGAGTCTACAGAAATCCACTCTAGTAACATAACGATCTCTGATCCCGTTAGAATCTTGCTTCTATAACTGATGCGATCCATACGAAGTCATTTGTAGGCCGCACTAAACTTGAGTCCGTTCAGAAGAGCAACCGTGCGCCAGTCATCGTCCCTTTCGAATGTTTCGCCAATACGTCTGCGTGCTTCGGGACTGTTGCGAGTGTACTTGCGTCCGCCAGTCATGTATACAAGGGAAATGATAGAAACGTTTTCACAAACGGGTTCATCCTCACATCAGACCTTGAGGTCTACGACGACCCCAAAACTCACTCCTATTGGACGTGAAATCCACAGATACCCCTGTCAAAGGAACCAATACGGTCCACAGTTTGATGAATAAGTATGAACAAGGTCAGATGATCTATGCTCCACTTTGATCGCTAACCCCGTTCTGAATAGGCAAAACCGTTGACATTCCTCGAATAACCCGTATCACTTCTTCGATCGAAGTAGCCAATGCGAAGCGCTCTAATTGAGACTGGTTGTCCCTTCGGGTTAGCTGAGTCAATCACATTTTTGCTATTGCGTCCAAGATTTTAACGTGGGAAATCTAGTATGCCCAGGTGAATTGGTTTAGCATGTAATGTAAAATCCTGTGCCTCAGAGGGAAACAAGTATGAAAACAGGTGTAGTTGTAAGCATCCTGAGTGTCGTCGTTGTACTCTGTGCGCTTTCTCATAGTCAGGTCCGATCTCACAGAGACCACATAGTTGTTAGTTATAGATGGTGGGGTTCCGTTCAGGATAATCGATGTTATTGCAACACCTAGGTTGACTCACATCATGCATTCGTACGTTGTTCCTCTCTTACATTTCATGTGCAATTATCTCACTGACAGCAACGGCTGGCTGATCAGAAACTAGTTATACCGTCGTTAAAGCATGAGTAACGAACTAGATTAGAACACAAATTTAGCCGTTCTCACCCTGGAGATCATGAGAGCTGTTGGACAAAGGCGCCCCGGGCCAGTCACGAAGCTGATACTATAACACGCGGTACGGTAGTTCGTGCGTTTGACAAAAGTTGGGTCTCGGAGAAATCCCTGAGGTGGTTAGGTGTCAGACAGAACATTCCCCTTGACAGTTAATAGCAAGATGAAGCGTAGCCTAATCGCCGATCGTGGGGCCTGGGCTAATGGGAAAAATTAAGGGAATTGAAACCGCCTTTGATTCAAGAAACACAGGCGGATTCTCCAAGCCTATCCACTCTACCGGACCAAGGCAACCGGCTGTCAGCGAAGTTGTCAGCGAGGTAGAGGGCAACGAATCCACAGTAACTCTCGAATTTTAGAGTGGTGGGAGGAACACTTTGAGGATGAATTTGGCCAGCCCCTACTTCTATTGTGTTACCGCCAGAGAATTTTAATGTAGTACCCTAGTCGGTAGATTTAGCAACATCCACTAAGACTGAGGTGTACAATTGCATTTCGGCTGACAAACGTAACAAATTTGTTGATCCAGATGATTTCGTGCGGGTGCCGGAGAGGCGTTAGTAGAAGCTTTGGCTTACTTGTTTCAACCTGTGTGGACGAAGGAGACCGTCTCCCCATAGTGGGGTCACACGATAATAGATCGCATGCTCAAGAAAGGAGGTTGAGGCTTTTGCGAAAACCATAGGAGAACCAAACTGATCCCACTCATCACTAGGGCTCTGGCATGCATTACACTCTGTCGATTCACTGGAGCTCGGCAGGCAAACCTTATGGAAGAACAGGCATTGTTTCGTTCTGGACGCGGATGCATTGATCACATTTTTACTCTTCGCCGCTGTCGGTCAACGGTTGCCGTATTTCTCGATTGTAGGGGTGCGTTCGATTCGGTGCATCGACCTACACTTTCAGAGTCACTAAAGCGTAGAGGTGTACTGACTATGTATGTGAACATCCTGTTGACGCTTTACTCCCATACTTCAGCTCAGGTTAGGGGTGAAATGTCCGACAGTTTCAGCACCGGCAGCGGCATATGTCAAATGTGTCCACTTCTACCGTTTTTGTTCAATTATGCCATAGACGAAATAATGCAGGACTGTTTGTGGCGCTCACAAGGTGCTGGCGCGGACCTCCTGTGTAGTGGGAGACTGGCTGATCTTGATTAGACTGACGACAAAGTGTTGCTGTTTGACAACTTTCAAGAAGCATAACCAATGTCGGACGTTGTTTTGCACTCTGCTTAATGCTTTAGACCGCGCTTTGCATTCTCAAAGTGCGAAGAGATTTCACACGATTAACAACGCAGGTTTGATGTTAAATAATGAAGTTATGGAGTTGTAGATCGGTTGAAGACCGAAGTAGCATCAGCAGCCGCGAGTGAGATGTGGGGAATGAAATGGAAACGCGTATC
>QNGE01005458.1:0-39130 GCA_008508345.1 Paragonimus westermani
TAAGCATTAGTGTGAACCACTGATGTGCTGCTGTCTATGATGGTGATTATGATGTCTCGTTCGACTCGAGCTCCTTAACCCAATCCAGTAAGGTTTCAGAGGTGGGAATGGGTGTTTTACTAAACTCCTTGACGTGAAAGAGTGGGTCAGGGCCAGGTTGTAAATGTGGTTTGGGTCGATATTAACAGGGCTTTTGATAAAGTACTTCACCAGAGTGTGCATCAAACGATACTTTCTCGGGCTAAACAGAGCGGGGATACGCTGGATATCTGCGATTCCGTGTGTGCGTTCGGTCGATACTACCCTTGGCGTCCTGTGGTCAGCGGGATGCCTCAAGGTTTGACTCCCGATCCTTTCCTTTTCTCGCCTTGCCCTACTGAGTATTCCGATTACCGTAGGTGACATTAAAGTGTGGAAAACTGTAGACAAGTCGGGAAAGCTGGGAGACCTGCAAAAACTCTGAACCAGTTTCCGATATGGTCAGTTACCGGCCAACGAACAATGATAAGTATACTCTAATCTACATCAGATCAGAAGCTTTTACAGCGTATACACGTACGCAAGGAAGAATGGAGATGTCTGCTGTGGGCCAGCGGATGAACTTCGGTTTCACTACATCCAGCGATTTCAAGACATGCAGCAGGACCGAGTGGCCAGTAGAGACTTCTCTTGTGAACGGTCCGCCGGGATTTCGGAATGCCGATGGGTGACATGCTCCGCATACCCATAACTGCGTTTGGGAGGCTTTAATTTGGACAGGGTGTTCAGACTAGCCGGTTGCTGTGGGTTACCTATTAATAAAAATTACTGACAATTATACGTTTTCGCTTTCTCTTTTCAGCTCCCATACCACCGTTGTCAAATGGATAAAGTCCAATTCCTGCGCGGCAATTCTCTTCAATTTCGGCTGACAGCCCGCTTGTCGGCTACACAATACCCATCATGCTTAACATGTGATAGTAACATTGGAGTGAGCAGTACTTGTAGATACCTCGCCAGAACGCGGTTCCGAAAGTCCACTATATCCACACAGACTAAATAAACTACGGATATATTCGATGTTGTACTGGTGACTACGGAGGGACCTAAACCTCGCCTACCGTGACTTACCCCGCCGCATTGTATTTGGCCCCTCCTGGCCTCTATATCAGCACGACCACAGGCACCCGTAGGCATCTCCAAAAGTTGAACAAACACCGGCTGGATCAAGTGAGAGAGGAACCCCGTTTCCATCGGTTAGTCATCTATTACTAGGATTCTCTCCCAGAGAACGGAGGTTGCGTAATCGGCCGGATATTTTGAGTGGTGGCCCGGGCCTCAGTACCCATTGGTCAGACTCATGGGTGTCTATGGGCGTATCGCGATGTCCTCATTTCGTGTTGGGTGCGTCTTGTTTGTCATCTGTACTTATACTCTCTTTTATCGACGGTCCTTGATAATCACTTCGGAATCATCCGGCCTAACTTACTATCTCTACAAAGTAAATTGAGCTTAAATCACGGTAAAGATTATACCGCGTCTAACGCGGCTGCTCGCGAACCACGTGGGATTAACAGGATTGCTAAAAAAGAAAAAAACGAATCACAGTGCGTGACATCTCGAAAAAGCGAAATGTATACAGTATAAAAAGGTACTTCGCAGTTTCAAACGAATATATAAAAACAAGAGTGAATCTTAAGTGAATATGATGAAACAGTGCGTAACCTCGACAATTCAGACAACTCATTAGACGCCTAGTCCTTGCACGCACTTCTGAAGTGCGCAAGCTTGTGTCAAAATGAGCATTCTCATGTGCTACGCTCACGCGATTGCAATCACATACAATCACCCTTCCAAGCCCAGTCTGCGACAGCGATGCAGATGGAAGTGGCATCGTCTAGCTGGATCCGAAGATGATCACAAAGCCCGTGTCACAACGAAGAACGGCGCAGTTAATTAATCAATATCTCTGGCGCTGAAGCCCCACTGAGTTCTGCAACAATACCTTTGCGCAGTCTCTCCCAGTTTCTTAGGTTGAGTATGTCAGTGAAACTGACGACATAAGCACGGAGAATGCCTGCTCATCAGCACTATTGCCTAGACTCATGTGTCTCGAAGATGGTTCCATTGGCCTTAACAGTATCCCTCCGAAGCCTTTGAGTAACGCAGCTAAGCAGCCTACCTCCTTTAATTTCATTTTTAATCAAATTATCAAGCACGAAACAAGGTCTAGCTGTCTGAAGCTCGCAAATGCCACGCTTGTTTTCAGGGGTGGTAGGCGAAATCATATGTGATCATCATCCAACCGCCGTGTTATCGCGAAGTTAGGAAAATATGGGTGCGCGTCTACTACTCGCACCACATAAACCTGATACTTGAAAGGCACCAACGTGCACTTCTAAATGGCTGACCTTCACTGATCAGTGAGCACACGCAGCTGATCAGGGGAATGGTGTAGATGCATACCTCGAGTTTGCCGAGTCATTTGATCGCGTAAACCATGTTATCCTGGTCGGCAACTTTATCCATTATGGGGTATACGGTAGCCCCTTGGTGATTCTCCACACTTCGGAATGAATGAAGAAAAAGCTAACAACACTTTGGCTTTATCCATCCGTCAGCCAGGTCAGTTTGATCCTGCCTCCAGCCTTTTTTACATCTTCATTTGACTGCGTCTTCAGACTTGGGGATTGTGATTTGATCACTCTTTCCCCGAAAGCAGAATTTACATTTGGACTGTGTAACGTCGTGTTGATAAAGCAGTTCCAAGCCTAGGAGCCAAGCCTCGCGAAGAGAATGACAAAACTGAATACCTGCCATTCAGTATTGCTTAGGACTAAGAGTCGCTTGGTGCACATCTTGATCCTTACGTCTCTGAGTCGCCTGTACGAGCTAATATCCACTATGGGAAATGGCAACACACTGAGGGTCACGTTCACAAACTGGAGGACCAGCGGAGCAGACTAAAACACAAGCGTAACCTCTTATTAGAGTGCTTGTAAAACATGAAGTGCTGTTCTTCACTGTTAATTCCGCCAACTATGAATCGAGTTCCAAGGTTCGCCCTAGTAGTCAATTACCTTGGTTGATCTACTGCACATTTATCTTTTCGTTACTGGTTATACTCACATGGTTGTAGCATGTAGACGTAGAGAATTGAACGGGGTGAATGATCCTGTTGCATCTGTTCCCAAATGAGTATGCACGATTAAGCGGCAACCCCGTAACGGCTTTCAAAACATTGAGGATGCCCGGTCACATTAACAAGCCCCTCTTTCAACTTGCTGACACTGTAACTCAGGGGTTATCGGTATAAACTAGTCATACGGCGCAGTCACCCGCAACGCAGGAAACAATTTTGGCGTTCGTGTCTGTTCCTTCCAGAACACGCTGCCACCAGAGGTGGTGGTGATACAATCATTAGATTCGTTTTAAAAGCTACTGGACGAATGGCCGCTAAAACGTTGGCTTCTGTCTGTCGGTTGTTCTTAAACCATGACTAAAGCGCCATTACTGACGTTTATTCTTTTATATTATATATATATATTCTCATCATTGTCAGTACCGTTTACCTGGCCACATCCTAGCTAGGTTGACATCATAGTATCCTCCATTTACTAGGCCCTTTGTCACTATCCTCAACTCTTTTCAGTACTATCATGGATTCTAATTGTGTTTAGGCGCATTATTCAGATTTTTTCACATAAAGCCGATGTTCACTCTCAATGTGCTCAAGAGATGGAAGTTGTCAACAAACACCTAATCCCAAATGCACTCATCATTTGAGCAGTTCACACGAGGGGGAGTGAAGCAGCAACCCAACACCTTTTCAAAATCGGTGCTGCTGAAGATCCAGACCACATAGAACTACAGAATCACACCGAAGCGTTTGGAGGTGATGGCACAAGTACGAAACTTCCTCCCCTATTAGGAACCAGCCAAAGCAGTGATAACCTCACCGGCTTAGAATGAATTTGTATCGACTACAGCCGTCCAAGTCACTTACAGTGATTGAATTACGAACCGTATTCCATTACATTCAGTTATAGTTCAGTCCTGTGATGTTAACATTATATATGGGAACCCTTATTCCGGAGTTTCGTGTAGCACTTTAAATCACAAAGAGGGCAACGCGTTTAGTGGTAATTACTTCTTTTTGTCTGGCCTGAGTGATACACACGGTTCCTGAGTTAACGTACTGAACGCCAAGAGAATCCTACTGTGGGCCATGGGATTTAGGACCACGCCCCTTTCCCCACTTTTGGAACGGTTATAAGCCTTGCTGAGATACTTGGAATTCGGTCCACAGAGATGCAGCGTACTTGTAAGCCCCTTCTTTCCAATTCCGTCACAGCCCATTGGTCGACATGACAACCAACAGTTCCGTGACCTATATTGCTCTTCGTCACGTGACCAGTGTGCCGAGGACACTCACGTCGAACTTGTGGGTAGTACCTGGCTGGGCCATAATTTGATACACAAGTAAGAACCTGACTGACTTAGATTCACCCGACTCCCACGACATGTAGCCGCAGGAACAGTAACGCGTGCAGACACCCATATGGGCCCGGTCCCACCTGAACCCGCCAAAGGTATACATGATTAGTATTTTCCTCCGGCATGTCAAATTCGAAGGTAAGTAATATTCGACAGCCCTCAGTGAATGCTGCTAGGCAAATATACATAACTCCACATGCATAAAAGAATTGTGGGAGGCACAAGTGGAGCATACTAATCGCACTTGGAAACCGCATCCAGAAGAGGGTTCATGCGCTGAGATGATTGGTTGAATTTGTTCACATTCATTCGTCCATAGTAAGTAACAATAGGTTCAGTTATTTCAGTCTCTAACCTCAATGGACTTTTTGCATTTTGCGTCTGCAGAATTCGTACCTGTGGAAGATGATTTAGTGTGAACCGTGCCGATCAGGTGAGACCGCTTGAACGATTTTTCCACAAGCATATCCTTGTATGAGAGCTACTACGATGGAATACATCAAATATACTCGTTTTTAATCCGACAAAGTAGAAGTTCGATATCACGCTTCGCCAAGCGCGTCGGCCAGTGCAATAGCCGTGTAATTGTCTTGTAATCGAGGACTGGCGGTTCCCAGCTAAGGCACTCAGTTGCTGCAACGGACAAAGCACAACGATGAGTGGCCGAACTGCCAGGAGAATTCGCACACCATATGCACCAGAAGGATGCAAGTGATGAAGAGCACGTGTATTGCAGCATGAGGCACAAAGCAATGGTGTGTACAACTGTCAGACCAAAACAAAAAGGCACGTTCATGGTGTCCATGGTGTTCTCGTCTAATGTTTATCTCATGTTGGGGAAGCCACAATGAGTGAGAGTAACAGGTGGGAATGAAAATATACAGCGCTCATTTCAAAACCTTCCACATTTAACGCGCAACCGAAGCCAGCGAGCGCGCACGAATTGAATTTGAGTTGTGTAACGAGGCGTGCTGCTGTGTTGTCGGTGCCGTTTTAGCTTTCGTTTGTGTAAGTCGTGTCCATGGCTTACTGGGCCTTCGGCTCATGTTTGTTTGTATTGTTTCTCTTTTCAGAACTGTTGTTCGAACGCCTACTTCGGAAGAACGCTGTTCCTTGGAGCGTCCACGTTGCCCGAAGGTTGGTTCACAAAGTCACGAGCACTCAAAGTAGTGTTGGCTGGCCTGCATGTTTCACCACACGGTGTCTGTTTCATTACTCCGCATCTCCACCGTAGAGGCACTATACTCGGTGCTTTCGTTCGTACGTGCACTGGCTGACCGAACTTCCGATGAGATTTCCACTGTTTATTCGACGACTGGAGTACATCCAGGAGACCCAGTTATGTCACAGGGCTCACCGCAGCTAATGGGCGAAGCAGGTGTGAGTTTATTATAGCACACGGTTAACACATTGGACAGGGTGGTTTTAGGATCTCGAATGACGTATACCGTTGATGAGTACACGAAATCCACTTTGTGGCTCTGGCGGTGAAGCTCCGCGGGCTCACCCACACCCGTTTTTAGACGATGCAACCAAACTCGACAGCCAGTTGTATATATTGAGCCACTTGCGTGTTGGTCGTGCTGCTTCTTCCTGCGGCGTTGAGCATCCTTCATATGATCTTGAGCCAATGTAAATGTTATCCACAAGTTTTCGCGAAGGTTCCTTATATAATCAGGCACGGACGGAGCTCCTGACGGTGGGATAGGAGATTAAAGTTCCACTGAGCTCCTGAGTTCGTGGCCCAACCTTAGCCAAGGTGACGTATAACGAGCCGTTGTGCGAACTGATGTCTGATAAGCTAACATACAACCGGGCAAAATTTCGTGCCACCCATCTGCTTGATGTCGCTCCAGGAGTGATTGAAGTAACGCCTTAATTGTCCGATTAGTTCGTTCTACCAATCCATTACCATGCGGACGGCAAGGAGTAGCACGCGTTGATCTGAATAAAGCAAAATGGGTGCCCCATATCGAGTGATCCGTTATTCGATAACCACAGCTGCCACAGTGTGAGCATGTTTTCGCTGTTCATCAATAGCGTCGGTATCTAGCACAAATATCCCCGCTTTGTCGGGAACCTCCAGAAAGGCCAACATTGGTGATGAATTCAGCTTTTCTCTCAGTGTTTCGTAGGACACATTACATTCGTCAGACCATGTGGATGACCGACTTTTTCCAGTTAAGCGGTGTGAGGGTGTTGCAACCCCGCAAACTTCCTTGTGAACTTCCCGTAATACGACGAGAGTTTACGAAAGCCGTGAACGTTTTCAACCGTCTGCGGTAGTGGCCAACTTTCAACATGTTCACTTTTGGGATGGTCCGTTTAAATGCCATCAGCGGCTATATCGTGGCCTAAGAAAGCGAGGTCGCGTTGTGAAAAGTGCCACTTCGATTCCTCTAATTTCAGGATAATTGACCACAGCCGTTCCACCACATTACGGAGGTTATCATTGTGCGGTTTGACAGCACGCCATAATACCGTTGAGTCAAATCATGCACTGGTCAAATGTTAGCCCTTGCAACGCCTTTTGCGTCAGGTGCTGGAGCGTTACCGGTGCATTGGCCAGACTAAAGGGCGTTCTTTCGAGCTCACAGATGTATAGTGACACTACAAACGTGGTCTCTTCTCGATGTCAGGACTTCACTTCTGCTTGCCAACAACCGGAGGCTAAAGCTAGTGCTAAAAAATACGAGGCACGGTGAACGGCTTCTAGAGCATTGTCAATGCGTGGAATGGGGATCGGATCCTTAGACGCAACCTCATTTACTTTGAGGTAGTCAGCATAAAGCCTCACGTTTTCATTTTTAACAAATACCACGGTAAGGCACACTAGCGGACAATGCGCTTTTTGAGCATCTTTGTGATCGTCGCATCTAGATGCTGTCTGTAATGTACGGGGAGCTTCCATGGCGTCTGTCGCATCGGCCGATGGTTCGGCCTATTACCTACATGCTGAACTGCAGTGGTACTGCTAGGCGCTTCATCGTCTACTGTAGAGCATTCCTTAGCTTTGACAACATGTGAACCAGCTATGTTGACGTCGCTGATAATGTTCCATCGGTGCGGATGTGGTTGAGCACCTCAGTCTCAAGGGATCCTTTTGCCTTCGAATCAACAGTTGAGCAAACTTCAGCCGGGTGACCTCTTCCCAGACCCACTGGATCAGACACAGTGGTCATGTGGCTGTCTTCAATTTCAATACACATCCAAAGCGGCCCAGAAAATTCAAGCCTAGTGTGATCTAAAACTATAGAAGAGGTACGCGATGAACTGGCGCTCTCCGCTAAAGGACCCAAGCTGCACCCCAGCAGGTAAAGATGATGCCACCCGCCTTTCAGTACCGTTCGCGGCAAGTAGACGCACCAGGTTTCCCGGAGCTCTCCGGTGCTCCGTCAGGCCTACTGCCAGTTGCGCGCGTGTCAAGAAACACGAGACTCCAGTATCGACTAATGACAGAACCGCCTTTTCATTAATGCTACACCTATCAGATAAGGGTTTCTTGTCAACAGCACATTCTGGTGAGATAACGGAAGTCAGCGCTCACAACGAGACAGTGGGTACTCACACGTGCCCCTCTTGTGAAACATTTCGGCTATTTCCTCACCTGGTAAGCTCAACATGTAGGACCCCATGCTTTCTTCAGAAACACCAACCAGGTAGACGATGGAGGCGAGCTCCCAATTTTCGAAGTTGCCATCAGGGTGGAAAACGGGTGATTGTTTGGGTAATGGCTTGTACTCCTCACGATCGTCCACAGTCAGTGTTTGCGCGCGAGGTTTTCACCTACGGAGGGCTGAGACCATCAGTGCTCGGCATTCTCCCTGCGACGCAAAGTGTAATCCTCTTGCAATCGATGACTGGCGGTCCCCAGCTAAGGCACTCAGTTGTTGCAACGGACAAAGCACAACGATGAGTGGCCGAACTGCCAGGAGAATTCGCACACCATATGCAGCACACTCAACCTACTGAATCTCAGAAGGATGCAAGTGATGAAGAGCACGTGTATTGCAGCATGAGGCACAAAGCAATGGTGTGTACAACTGTCAGACCAAAACAAAAAGGCACGTTCATGGTGTCCATGGTGTTCTCGTCTAATGTTTATCTCATGTTGGGGAAGCCACAATGAGTGAGAGTAACAGGTGGGAATGAAAATATACAGCGCTCATTTCGAAACCTTCCACACAGTGTCTGTTTCATTGCAACCGCATAGTTTGCACCGTTTCAAAATTATAACTTTAACTTCCCGTTTGCTCTGTTAGAAACCAGATTTGCTTTACAGCAGTCATGTTCATATCCAACCCATTTCTATCACCAGCTGCACCAGCGTCAATTCACATCGTTGAACATGTGGAGGATACCCTGGAGTGTACAGACCTCCCAATACCCTCAGATCGAATAAAACCAGCGGTAGTTAAGCACATTGGTTGATCCGACCGGTAGCGTATCTTCTAACCCCTGATTGCGAGTGAATTTGGTGGACATAAATCGTTGCAGCTACTTCGCCATGAGCAACGGTTAATGGGCACGACACATGAGGGGCAGGCTTTATTTAGGGAAGTCTGGCTCCAGCTTTCACTTACAGATATGTGGGATCCTGAGCGCAAACCGGTTGTCATTTTCCTAAACTTTGATCGATACCGCCGACAGGGTTGGGAAAACATATGGTTTCACCGCTTTCAGTCGGCTCCGAGTTTTCAGGGCGCGACTATCGGTTTGCATGGTGAGAATGATAGCCTGAAGACACGGCTTCAGGCTTTAAAGGCGCAGCGTTATAGATCACACTCAACTGCCTTCAGTCTCTGATACAGTAGCCTCTCAGGGTTGCGTGAACCTCATATGCTGCATCGAGTGCTGACCCTGACCACTGCTGGTATCACCATTAATCTGGCAAGAACGCTTGGGAATGCCGAAAACTAGCACTTCTGGTCCATTCGGCAAACGTGGTAGACAGATCCTCATTGTCATCGTCTTACCTCGTCCGTCTGGCAGTCTGTTGCTTTTAAAAGATCACCAGTCGGCGATCCGTTATTTTATTAACGCAGATGCTGAGGTCAGCGTGATTCCGCTTGAAGCCCAAGACTTGAAGGGGTCGATTGCTACCAAGTTTCGCGCGGCCAACGGAATCACTACCAAAAGGTTCGGTTAACACCCTCATATACTCAACTATAGTCTTCGTAAGCCTTGACACTGGATTCTCAAGATTAACGACGTCCACATGGCAGTAGATAGCATTGACTTTCTGCAGCATTTCGACTTTTTGGAAGACTCCATACGACGCCGTCTAGTCGACCAAACGATGAAGTTTACCGTTATCGGGGTTTTGACCGATAAGATTCCAGTCAGTCCCGTGCTTCAAGGCTCTAAAAAGTTGATTCCCTTTACCTTTCCACCAAACATTTGTCCGACCGTTTTCGGATCACCTTAACCCGTACCTCCTGTTGCAGGTTCCAACAAGCACCACACAGTCACGACAGTCCCGCTGGTTTTCGCAAAGACTAGCGGGTTAAAACTGAACGCGGCGAAATCAGTCAGCGTTGAGTTTGATCAACGGCTTCAGCTGAGAATATTCCTTCATTCCAGTAACCTCTGGGTCTCATAACTCCACATGTTCCTTAGAGCGTCGGGCGATTAGCACTAACTTGGGGATTACCGTTCGCTTAGTAATCACAAGGTGTTCGGCAGGCACCGGATCCTATATATACGGCACCAGTGTGTCCTGGAAAATCGTCGTGATGTTCGCCCACCACCAAATCCCGGTTGCGGACGAGAACGTTGCCAATGCAACCGTCATCACGCCATCCGGTTTATTTGAATTCCCAAGCATGCCGTTTGGTTTACGAAACACCACACGAACGTTTGAATGCCTTGACGACGACGTCACATATGGTCTGGATTTCGCCCACCATCACACCAATGACTTGTTAATTGCAAGCGCCTCCGAAGTAGGACATCAGGTCTATCTGCAGTGGCTCTTCGACAGACTAGCAACGTTCGGCATAACAGTTTGTGGGAACGAACGCATTTCTGGCCGGACAGCGCTAAGGTTCCTAGGACGCCACATCGAGCAGCACGGTATCCATCCCCTGACAGATGAGGTAGGAGTAATCCGCGGCTTTCTCCGTCAAGCGAATCTCGTCATCGACCGTCGAGTTGACGGAATAATCGACTATTAATGGTATTTTTCAGCTTATGCGGCATTTAATCGATTTTCTCCGGGGATGTACAGTTTACAGTGAGAGCCATTAAATCGTTCGGTCTTATTAAAGATACAGTAGCTAGCGACGTGGTTGTATCAAATTTTTGAACAACAATCATGTGAAAATTCGACCAAACCCAATTCCCTTAAATATTCCCCCCTCTGCATTTAACCTCCCCTGTTTCCTGATGTCAATTGGACCTTGACCTAGAGGATTTTGCTTTGTCACGTTAATTTGATGGTTGTGCGAATAGCCAGTTGTCGGTCATTGTACTTTACATGAGTGGTGCGTGCGCCCCTTTTTTGGAGCTCGACTCATCCACATTGTTTCGAACCTGTTGACTGCTCGGAACAGCTCTTTTGGGTATGAATGCCTTATTATGCGATCGTAGTTCACATTTAGCCCGTTCAGCGGCAAATGGTAACCCATTCCCTGGAAACGATCTGTCGATCGAAACTTTTGAGGTTGTCTGAATATTCACTTTGACAATTTGTTCAATAGTACCGTGGCATTACGATGCAATCTTGTTTTCACTAGTTAGGATCATTGGATTATCGTTACGCGTTGCTCAACGTCTTCGCGGAGGATCGTACAGTCGTGCTATACCATTTCAACCCAGGCATCGAAGCAAGTATATTTGTTGACACGCCAGACATCGCGGTCTGCTCCGTTTTCCAACATTTCGTCAGTTGCTCATCTGCGACTGAAACAGTGTACAGTAAGTCCGTTTATCAGCTGTTAGCAATCCACTCGGCCGCCTGTTACTTCCAACATGTCCTCAGCAGAAGCCATCTTTTGATTTTCACCGGCCACAACCCGTTGGGTTTGGCTTTCCGCAATAGGCCTGATAGACGATTGTCCGACGAATTTCCACATTTTAACATCGTATCCCGATTCACTCCATCCATATGCCACGTACTTGGCTACGGTAATACTGTGGCTGATGCTTTACCGACAGTATCGTCACTATTTCTCCACGACTCAATCGACCTAAACACCACTGCCAACACACAACGTTTGGAAAGCGAATTCCACGCTTTCTGCCCAGAACCAACTTTACGTTTGGGGAATCATCCTTCGCCAGCTTCTACAGGCACTTTTCTCATAAATGCTCACGTCAGAATCCTACGTCCGGTGGTTCCTACTCGTTTCTGACAGTGCGTGTGCATCAAAAATTGGCTTGCTAAACAGGAAGTCATCTCTATCAACCGCATCAGACCCGATTACTACAAGTTCGACATTTTCTCTCGATCGATTTTCTCGCCCGCCACCAGCCCATTCCTTCTGGCTCCTCCATCAACAGACTGGATGAGGCGGTCCTGAACCTCCCGACACTTGCACCGCTGGCGTCGGCCACTATTATTTTGGGGCGCAGGGTACACTGGCCGGAGCGTTTCGTGGAACGGTAGAATTACACGCACCATCGCAATCACAAATAAAGAACAAGTTTTTAAAACAACAAATATTTGGAGGCGTTTGTCCAGGACATTTATTCAAACATTCGTTTTTAGCGTAACTTCGTGGATTACGCCATTTACCTTTGTGTCCAAACTTAGCTGATTCCATCTCGCTTTTGGTCAAATGTTTTGTCCGACCACTGCATAACGCAAGTCGCACCATTTTTATTTCCATCAGATGTCGTCCGTGAACGTTTCGTGGACCCTTCAACTCAAACCGTCATTTTTGTTTTCTTTCGGCACTTTTGAAGGAGGGCATTTGAGAAGGCTCGCTAGGAAGGCGAGCATTTGCGAGCCCACTCCTGCGACGTCTAATAGTCGTCGGGTCGGCCGCAGGCTTGTTGGATATCAGTTGGTGTTTCGTGTATCATATCAGGCCACGGGAGGTTGGCCTCAGCTGTCTTTGTCGGGATACCCTTCTAAGGGGGCTGTATGGCGACTTGGAGACCTCACTCGCCTGTCTGCAGTACGATGTGCGAAATAGTTACAAAACTCTCACTTGCATGTTTTACCTAATCTGTTCAGAATGTTCGCGTGATTAATGCTGTCCACTTGTTTGTCCGCATGCCACATGACTGTGTGGCGCGAACACAAACCACGTACATTTCCGGTTTACTCGCTCACTGAATGTCGATCCACAGCCATCCCACTTAACTTGCGTATTGGTGCCATTTTTAACATTATGAGACCTCGTCTGTACATTTCGTCGAATGAATATTTGGTCGCTATTCTCAGCGGCGTCTTGGCATTTCGCGTCTGGTGAAGTCGTACTCGAGAAAAACGACTTAATGCGTTGCTCAATAAATCCTACTAGGCATTCACTCAGTTCGGAACACAAGACTTGTCGTTAGTAGCCGACTTATCTTCTTCGACGATTTCAGCGCTTAGCACACCGGTTCGATGCTAGACGCCCAAGTCACTAGATCTAACCAGCTTGTCTACTTTGATGTCCACTGGGTTTCTGTTGACTAGAAGGACAGTCATTGAAAACGAGGTGTAAAGTCGTTCTTGGGGGTCAGAGAAAGTACGCGGAGCAAAGTAAGGTATATATCCATCAATGTCTTAAGAAAATGCAAGTCTAGTGAAACTATGACATGGTCCATAGAAAGACCATCTCTTTAGTGGTAGGTCACTCCGGTGATTGATATCCCTATGAGAAAGCAACCGTTGCGTAACGAACGTCTGGGATGGGAGCCCATAGGGTTTCTTATCGCAACTCCTTCGACTAGTATCAGCCAGTGGGGCAAAGAATTGCTGCATCGGTTTCACGCTGCAAAAGTTTGTAGGAGCTGATTCACTGCGGAGTTTCCGAAGCTTGAGTGGACAAAGATGAAGAGATTCAAGGAAAGACTCATGGGAGAAATGCCTCAAGCAAGTGGCCATTTTGGTGACTGCTCGCTGGACGCATTCTCCGGCGAGTTTATCTTTCTTCAATGCAGTAGACGCGCCTTGGTTAACATGTTCAAACAGTGGGTGGTGAAAGGCCCACTTTTATTATATATAAAGTCCCAGATCCTCTTTGTCAGCAGTTTGTGTTGATGATCAGTGGGGAATGAGCTAGATGGCAGCCAAATCCGTAGAGCATTGTTTGGGTCACCTTTTGCGATATCTGTTGTACTATGTGCACTGTGTTTCACAAAGAGGTTCCGGAATCTTATTCCCGGCGACATGTGCACACATTTGTTGTCGCGTGGGCAGAAACTTCAGTCATCCCATCAGTGCTTAATATGGTCAAGTCCGGTCTGCGGACAGATCGTTAAGTCTTCAGCGTACAGTGCAGAGTTGCTAGGATGAAGACCGGGAATTTTACCTGGAACGACAATATGACAAGCATGGATGCTTGAAGAACTCCAGCAGGTATAGGAGGAGGAGGAGAGTAAGTGCTCAACCCAGTTCTTACTCTAAAAGTTCTGTCACCAAAAAAGGATGTAATCCACCACCGTCTCTTTTTGGACATCATGGTGTACGATGGGACCGGGGAACACGGTCGAAGTCTGTGGCAAAAGTTATGAAGGTGGCATCGGAGAAGTGACCATTTCCTTTGGCTTCCCTCATGCTATCTGTGGAGACTAACATATTAGTTACGCACGGCCGGCTGCGAAGAAAACCATGCTGGGTAGGGGTGGATAGCTCGTTTGAGAAGAAATGCTTAAGGACGAAGAGTTTTGTCAGGCGCTCCATTATCTTGGCTGCAATGCTGGTGAGGCTGGCCGGTCGATATATTGCAGAAGAGTCTCAGTGGTCTGCCTTAGATATGAAATCGACAGTGGCTTTTTATGACTGCCGCAGAATTACGTCTCAAAATTTCCACCTAAACATTTTATGGAGTGGTACTACCAAGCCAAGGTCTACTTCTTCGACGATCCGTGGATGGATTGCTTTTGGTCCCATTACACCATAATGATCGATGTTAACCAAGAAATCCCAAACATTGGCACCGAGTGGTCGGCTGCCGAGAGTAGGGCCTGGTAGTTTTCCAGAAGGAAGTTAGCTGCCGGTGTGGCGGAACCACATGTTAGACCATTGCTAATGTCCCTTGAACACATCGGAGACCAGTTGGATGCTGGAAGCGGTTTTCCCATCAGGCATACGCGGAGAAATTCTCAAGGTTTTGTGTTTCTCTGAGAACACGTATCTGAACAAAAAATTCCTGTTTTTGCCGGTTGACAAAAATTGATTTCGCCTGTGTCTGTTGGTTATTTTGACGGATTTCCCGTCTGCACCCGTTTCTTATGGCGCTGAAAGCTTCTATATCCCGCAGTGTGCCTGTCAGCCTTTCTTTACAAAATGGAAAAACACACCTGGAGGGTGGTGTATATTTTACGGAAGCAGCAAAAGACAGAAAGAATTTCACGGTTTTCCAGAGATAAATGCTTCATCAGTTTTGCGACTGGCGACTTTGAAAGGGTGGTAGTTTGAATTCCTAGATTTGAACCTGAAACTGGGTTTACTGATGGATTCCCTTGCTGAGTTAAAATCTGTTTTCAAGAATTTCAGTGACGAAGTCTGTGTTAGGACTTTTCGGGGTCTGTAACGACTGAAATCAAAAGCCAGTAACAAGTGCTAACCACGTTCCAGCGGTGTTCTGATGACTACTCTACCAAATAATTGTGCTTTATTATTGTCAGCCAGATCAAACAAAGAGTATGTTTGTTCCGTACGGTATTTTGAAGATTGTTCGAAGATTAGCATTGCCGAGAATCTGGATAATCCGCAATCAGTCCTCCCGCAGAGTTACCACCCAGGTGAGTTTACTTGCGTTGAAGCCACCTCTGATAATAAAGTGGAAGATGCGCTTTGTGGACGGGGAACAGTTTGCGGCAGCAGTAGTGGCCTCGTCATCCGGAGTGCTACACGGCGGCAAAAGGTGAATATTGCCGGAAATCAGCCTTTTACGACTACAAAGCGGATGTTTGAGACAAGAGGCGTCCCATTTCCGAGGGGAGGTGGACTACTCCGTGGCGGTTGATACCGGAATCTCGTAACTTAGGAAGACTCTAGGGCACCCTATTTGTATACCTCAGAACCACGTTCGGCTTAATGAACACTCGATATCGCGTAATTCATTGTCAGTTTTATCAGCGGACAGCCAGTTCCCCGGGAAAGCAACAACGTAATGGTCAGTGTCGTAGATCACGTGTCCGGTTTCCGGTAGTTGGCTTGAAAGCTTCAGTTAAGCACTTAAGCTCAAAAAGCATTTAACGTGCAGTAATTGGGGTCTGCTTTCTTATTCGGCTGAGTAAAAAGAAGGTAGAATAGCACAAAGAATCGCTCGGGAAGACAGTTATGGTAACGGAGGGGAATGCTTGGACGGCGGCAGAGTTTCACACGCTATTTTGGAGGCAGCAGTTAATTCATCACAGCCTGAGCGTATGTGGGGATCCTCGTAGGACTCTTTCTCTGCTACCGTTGGTCCGAGGTCGAGAGGTCACAAACCCTGTGCGTTTCTAACCATTAGAGAGTGGCTTACAGTTTTACACCCACGAAAACTTGGGCGACACTTTGGATCGGAGGATAACTTAGTAAGAAACAACCCCGATTCAAGTATGGAGAATGCGGTTGAAACTGACTGAGTCTGAACCTTCTCGGATGCAGGATATGACCTAGGCAGACTGGTGGGCTATAGAGCCTAATAATTCAGTAATTCTCAGGAGAACCTTTTGAAGGCAGAAAGGTTGGAATTGCGGTTAAACACTGGAGGTCCTCGTGGTTTTCAGGGGCTACTCCTTCAGGCACACGCAGCTCGTCATCTGATTGATAAACCCATGAGATGAGGACAGTCACTTCTTTCGTGAGTATTGGCGCACGGGTCGATCCCTTCGAAGACGTTGGTCCCCACTTGGGAATGGGCAATAAGACCCGTTTCAGCCTAGACTTTGAGATCAGAATTGATGCTCGATCTTGTTCTAACAATCCAGCAGCGTTTCTGCCGCAATTTTATCGCGCAGTCTAATGTGACTATCATCAAATTAACACGACTTTTCAACTATTTTTCAGCAATTTCCTCGCGTTGGTGGTTGCGGTTGACGTCGCAAGATATCTGAGTGAATCAATTGCTTCAAAACGGAGCCTGCCACCCCAAACCAGGTTTGCGAAATCTGGAAAAATAGGGTATTCACCAAAGCCGTGGTTGGTTCACCTGAAGGGCATGTGGTCGGAAACGGTCCCCACAAAACAGTCCTTCCTGTCCTCCAAGTTTGTGATAGATCACTCAGTTTGTGAAGCAGACAAAGCCACTGCCTTTCCAGCAACCGCCGTTCCCGGAGTGTTGAACACCTTCGAAGAACTCAACTCTGACCTCATGTCAAATGAGGTTCTCTTTGTTTCTACCGCAGTCATCTGCCGTATATCGACATTTTATTACGCTTCCCAGCTGCACTTGGACGTGTCCTGTTTGTGTTCACCGGGATTAGCGGAAACAGGGTGGGTACGGCCTAGAGTGCAGCGCAACTCTTCAGGAAGAGGCAGCCCATACACACAAATGGCGTTTTCTAAAAAGCAAACATGGTCCTCCCTTAGACCGGCACACTTGAAAGTTAATCATTGTGTGCGCGTCTGGTACTACGCACCGTTTCAAACAGTCACGCGACAGACGAATCGAAAACATACTTTGATATATACGATCCGCCGATACTGGCGAACCAATAGTGTCACTCTTTTATAATACGTGAACAAAAACGACTGGAGCTAACGCTATCTAAGGCAACCAGTGATAAGTCGTTACGTGAAATGAGATGATTCTGTATACGGAAGCACATTTAATCAGGTAGAAATCGACAAGACGAATGCTTCAAACGATGACAAAACTGTTTGAATTTTAAAGCTCACAGCGACACAGAAACCTCATTTGAAATTCAAGTCACCCGCATGGCTAACACCTAGTCTTTTGCTTCGTTGCTTCTCGAAGTTTTCGGTAAATTAAAGCAATTCTCACTCAGTAGCGCTCCGACTTCTCTGACTGTATTTACTTCATAGTTTGTTACGATGGATGCACAAAGAACACTTTGATCATGCCCCCTTCTGGACTATGCGTAATAGGGGGACGTGGCGTGAGAATCGCTATGAACATTCATGATATCTTCACACTAGTGGACAGGATCAAAGCCGGTGCTGGTGTCACTACGACTTCTTTCCAGCCCCTAGGTGACTGGATAAAAACTTCTCGGCTACGGGAATCGAAAGACAGATATAAGAGAACAAACAAATGGATAAGAAATGTTCTGTGCAGAGTGCTCACGGCTGAAAATGAGAAGGAGCTAAGAGGCGTAACAAAGATGAGAATAAAGAACAAGAGGGAGGCCTGCCAGCACAGTAAATAGACATTAGTCACCTCCTCGTTACTGTGGGTCCGGAAGTACTGCCAACCAACAAGCACCAAGTTTATGTTTACAGTCGGTGATCGCAATGCCCAAAGCCAAATTGGACGGGGATTTGTTCCAGTTGTTTATAACTTCGTACTAGGGAAAGCTGACCGGTACTTGAGTCCTTACTTTTTACCCCACAAACCCTGACTCGTGTAACCAAAGTGACACCTCCCGCCTGCAAATAAATGACCTATGTTCTGCCTGAGGCAGTCCATTTGGGACCCTAAGAACCTCCTACTTTTCGCCTTCTTTTTAAGGAAAACAGATTAAGGTGTTTAAATCTTTTGAGATATTCCAATCTCCACAATTCTGCAAGGGATTCTGTACACCCACGCCGCACAATGTTTGGGGCCTCAAAACTCCTGACGAAATATAAACTGCCCGCTCACACACGATATTCAAGATACGGTCTCACGTTAGCCCGATAACTAGACAAAAGGACGGTGGGTTTCGTTAAGCTTACTGTCCTCCACCTGGTAGATCGCTCGGTTTGATCTATAGAGTGCGAAAGCACGCTGGGTGGACACCTAAACATTCCCGGTAACCCGAACTACCAGGCCCCTTATCCAAGTGTTTCTCTAGATAGGCAGGCGCTTCCCCGATCCTCCAACCCATCTGAGTGAGTCCTCGGTATCCATCTGTGTAGGCTGTTTGCATTTTGCTACACCGAGTATGAGTTCTCAGTCGTTGGATTTATTCAATATACTGTTGCATCAAAGGCTCGTTGGGGTCACCATGAATTTTGCTTTATCTGCAGACATGCAGCAGGGTCTTCTGATCTACAGCATTGGACTCAGGACTGACCCATATGGAACACTATTGGTGTTGAACTTTGAGCTGTCCGCCCGCAAATAATGCACTGTGTATTCCTTAGCACAACTGCCAAAAACACTCTCGATTGAGCGTGATCAGTGCAGACAATTACGGGTGAAGCAGAAGAAAAAAGTGCGCAATATGACAGGTGAGAAAGTTTACCGGCAAAACAGGAGTGATCGGAAAGAAAAGGACTGCATCGTCCAAAACTTTGATGCACATACTAAGAAAAAAATCAGTTCGCATATTCTACAGAATACATCCAAGAGAACTGACGTTACATCGCTTTGAGCCTACCAATGTTATGTATGAGCTGACGTAACGCAGCGTTCTGCTGCTTTGTTGGCGCCATTTTATTTTTCGAATGTGTAAGTCACGTGCATTCCTTACTGCGCCTCTGAATAATTCATGTTTCTATTTTCTACATATTAGGACTACTGCTGAAACCTCCACTTCAGGCGAGAGGTGTTCCCTGGTGTCTCTACAACGTACAAACTTGGTTTACTTGTGTAACGGGTACTCGAAGTCGAAACGTCTGGCTTACCTGTTACAATAAAATTTCAACTAAACTGGGGTCATAGCGAAAGATACGTTTGCACACCGTCAATTGATTTTGCCATTATTCGATGTAGCAGGCGCCAGACAACTGTTGAAACAAATCCGCTGGGATAAGAGAGGGCGAAAAACGTCAAAATGTGGTCGTAATCCAAACATGCTGTAGCGCAGATCTACGTCGACTGCCAGAAAATGTCCAAAAGTGAAAATTCTCGCAGGTCGTTCAGCGTCAAGGGGTTTTGAGTGTCCACAGGTCATGAAAGTTCCCCTCGCATAGCGCATGTTTGTGGCAGCAGGTTTAAGCGCAGTTTCACCTGTTAAATGAGAAAAACGGAGTGGCAGTTTACTGTGGCAGAGAATTTTACGTAATTTTTGACAGGGCCTACATGATATTGATCTGTATGTTGGCTAACAAAATACACAACGCTATCAGGTAGTTGTAAGATGTTGTGATAATCTGTTAACCACGGGCTAATGCTCCTGGAAATGTATTCTCGAATGTGATTGCTGAGGAATTTCGACGCCACCGCGCTCTAAAGTGCTCACATCGAAAGGGAAATCGATGTTATATGACCTACAAAGATGGTTAAACGGTTTACAAGGAGGGTTTGAAGCAGATGACAACACAGTGGGCAACTGGTGGTTTTATTGTGATTGCGTGAAGCACAGAGGCAGAGGTAATCTTTGTTCTTTTCGCGACATTCATGTGTTCACAGCTTTTGTGTGATGGCCAATAACGGCTTAATAATGCTACCAGTCATTATAGTTCGAGGGCGTGCCAGGATGAAAGAAGTATCACAGACAGACGTATATATGTGTCGGTAAGTGCATATGTGGTTCATGAAACTGGTTTTCTGCACGTGGGTTCCAACTGTTTCTGCCGAATTAACCAATAGGCCTTAATGTTACATTTTCTAGCGGTACGCATAATGCGCGCACAATGTTGCACGTGGGCAGAATGGTGCTGACTTTCTAACGGTCTTGTGAGTGTGATATGGACAAATTGCTATTTGGAGTGTCGGTACTTAATGGGGTTACAAAAATTCCTTTAATGCAAGCTGTTTATGTGGGGAGCTTAATAGCGGGTAAAGGTTTGTGCCTTATTGTAGTTGTGGGCTAGGTGTTTCCCAATCCACAGTCGGTCCATTCAGGTCATCGAAAGATAGAGAAAGTTCAAAGACGGACATGTTTTATGGCGCAAGATATCTCCCCACGCCTGTTTCGGAACGCAGTGTTTATGTTGGCTCCGATTTCATTCGGCTTCTTCCAAACACAGGAGTGTTCCACAAAGAGACTGCACTCGTATCTTTCACCGAGTTTGGAGGGTTGGATAATTGCAACCTTTGTTTCTCAGAGCATATGAGTAGCTGTGTTCTTGGTGAACGGTAAACGCTGTAGTTAAAGTGTTCAAATATATCAATTTATATAGGAGTGCAGTATTCAGCTTCAGTCATCGCAATCAGAGTGGATTAATATGCAGTCGTTGACGGCGTTCTCTATAATCGAATGAAGATTGATACTTTAATGGGCTTCTGGTGAACTACCGGTGGAGACTTTCATCACTGGTCTGTCAAATTTGCTCGGATGCAGTGAATAAAGGTGAAATATTTAAGTTGATGTCAAGCACATGTCATGAAATGTCATTCCGGCTGCCGGTAGAATGAACGTCATTCCGACCCAATATATTGTCCTTTAAGTTTCGGCCACATGAAATCAGATCTGTTCGGAGAAGTTACAGAAGCTTGAGTGTTGTATGCCTAGATCTCGAGCGGCCGTGGCGGCAAACATATCGTGGATGTTAAGTGAGAAAGAACCGTTAGGTAGTCGGCGAACGTAAGTGATAAGTTTCGATTAGATGGTTAAGAACGCTATTAGCCACATTTTGGATCACGACTCCAGTAACGTCAAGTCCTGTGGTATATTCTGTTTAGTGAGGGAGAGGTTGTTTGGCCCGTGGCGTAAAATGAAGTATATTTATATCGAATATGTCTCTACGGCGTAATTATTCATGCGGTAGAACATTGATAGCATGCAATGTTTGGATATGAGTCACACTCACTAAACCCGCCGCGGCTCAAATGAAAGCCCGGGTTGTCGTGGAGATCGCGTTCCTTCTTCTTCACACGCTGAGGAGCTCTTCTCTGCACCGACTGAATTGCAAATGCTTCTTCACCAACCAAAATCAGGTCGGAAACATACTCAGAAACGGAATCTATAGTCTCAGAAGATTCAACCTACAGTGAAATGAAGAGCCTCAAAATCTTCATGCACTTGAGAACAATAATAGACAGACCAGAATTAGTAACAAAAAATGAACATGCGTAAGTGATGGGTTGCATACCTGTGAGTGGGATGCCGCACTCGCCAAGAATAAGCCTATCATATCCAGTAGTACCCTTAACTGAAGTGTTAGGAGGCCTTAAGGGAACAGAAGGTTTCAGCCACTTCATGCAATCAACAGAAACAAAAATTTCAACACTCCCGGCGTCTACAATAAAGAAATGTTCGGGAGCACGGGTAACAGTGAATGACTGAGTTATAACAATACTAATGACGCATATTCCTCAACGCATATGTGAGAAGCACGCTGGGTTATGCACGATCGTTGCAGATAATTACAGGCGATACAAACAGCAAATGAGTAATCGGTACCACAAACGTGAAATCTGCTAACAATAAGGGCGTCATCAAAAGGAGAATGATTGTGACTTACAAAACTTTGAGGTACGCAGCAGGTAAATAGATCGTTCGCTTGCTCCACAGATTCAGTCCGAAAAGTGTGATGTTATATCAGTTTACCTATCACAAAGTTGTGTGCGGATCAATGTTTGAAACAGTTCAAGGTGACTCTGGGGAGAACGTCCGAATGCACCTCCAGGCCGTTTCGCCTTCTCGAGATAGAATCGGGAAAATGTTCAACTACGTCGGCTTTGACGAAATGGAAATTGGAATTTCAAAATTCTCCCAGTTCCCATCAATATACACTCATTCAACGGCTGACCAAATAAGGCGTGTAATGGGACTGCCAGTTAGTCCCATGTACCTGGAGGATTCTGATTAGCATAATATCCTGGTATCTCTATGCTCTGAAGCTTTCTGTAGATATATGCTGGAATTATCCGGGTGTTCAAAAGAGAACCGCGTTACTAGGCGGTGTCGTGCGAATGTGCTGTGGTGAAATGTAAGTTCGGAACAGCGATAGTTTTATCCACCCCATCGTTTTGGTAGTCCTGATAGTGGTCTGAATACTGGAAGCAACTGTCTCAGAGTTAAACACCTTGAAAGATTGTATGCATAGACCTTTGTGCTCTGTCTGGCACTTCTCTAAACACACCTTGTAGACATCGTGGGCAAGTCAACCTGCTGCGTTGCATTTATTGTGCTGCGCTTTGTGCCTTGGATAGGCTCTTTCAACGCCCTCGCTGAAACAGACCCCATGCTATCGTTTGGAAACAGTGAGGTTGCCGGTACTCTACCTGAGCCGTAAAAACGGCCGAACGGTCTTCCGATAACACGTACGAAAATGGTACGCATCAAGTTCGGAACCAGATTTTGAACGAAGGTTCTGCGTTAGTATATTTTTGAGCAACAACGTTTGAAGAACAACCAGCTGCATACCTCACCTGTAACGGTCAATTTCAACGGTAGAAGTGTGCCGCAGATCGCAAATCGACCGCTTAAAGTTGAATAAACATTACAAAACGAATACAGAAAGTTGCTTCACAAGTCCCTTCAACAATGCAAACGGGACAGGAAGGGTTCACCTTTGGTGAAGCACGCCGAATAAAAACAGGTGGGTTACACAGTGACCTCCAAACCAGTAAAACAATGTGCGGGTGAGTCAGTAGGGTTGAGTCGTCAGCTTGAATGGAAGTTATACACAACGCGATGAAGTGGTAAATTTAGAAATCAGAACCGTTTGAGGGATATTTTGTGGCAGATCCGACAACCAAGCATTATAATTAATACCGCACCCCCTTCGGCACAGACGACCTTATTGCAAGTACTGTTTGATGGCCAGATGAACGACGGTATTCAACGCTGTTCAGTTACCACACACAGTTATTAGTTTCTCAAGCACTCAACTTACTTTATTCACGGTCTCTTCCACGGCTGGTACATTGGGCATTGGAGAGGCTGCTGCCTCCCAGGAGCATTTTCCCGCTTCTTGATGGTACACGTAAGATTTAGATATACAGTATAATGCTCGCTTGATCCCAGTAGGGCGGTTCGGTTCATGTTGTCTGTCATCCTTGGTTGACTCTGTGGCACAAAACAGACAGGACGATATAGTTCCTAGAAGCGATCTTGTCGAAGTATGTAGGCTCCGCTATACGCAAATCTAGGTGACGTTAAGAAATCTGGCAATCCTGACATCTGATTCGTCAGGTGCCGATAGGAGTCGCAAGTCCACGAGAGGGACCTTTAAATCTCCATAGTGGGAGCATTTTGAAAGTTCTCCCTTTCAGCAAACTTCGAGGCTCAAATGGGTTTTTCACCACTAAGCAGCGTGACTCCCGGAGGACGGTAGAGGACATTTGTTGCGCACGTCGTACTATTGCTGGTTCTTGGGGAACATCAAGGAAATCCGGTAGACTTGTGAGAAGAGGATCTGCCGTGTTAGAAATAGTTAAATTTTCCGGTTTATATGTCATTCCGCCACTCCGACAATATTCCGACCGCGACGGAGGATGTCGACTCCTTGCGAAGTTGGTTCACTGTACATGAAAGGGTTTCCCCAACAGGTACAATATTTTGAGACTGCATATCACTCTTTTCCAGTGAGTTCGGAAACTTGAGCTACCATGGCTTCGACAGTCACTCGGCTGAAAAATCACTCCTCAAAATGAAAAGTCGTTCTGATGAGGATCCTTGACCTTGAATTGCCTTAGACAATGCTGAAAACTTGTTTTCAGAAAACGTGCCAGAAAACTGGGATACGTCGAAATAGTTCACAGGTACTTCTTTTGGTGATGAAAAATGATCTTCGCTTTCATGGGGGCAACTAACTGTATGTGTCAGCTCGTTTTTGATCCTACAGGTTAATTACACTATCCCTCGCTGTGGAAGTGCTGGGTTTCACGGCACTTCAGAGATAGTGGTGGAGCGAGAATTCACTGCCAGGCCATGATCGCATTGTAGTTCAACAGACACACTAACTTGTTTGACAGTGAACGTTTTCAATCTGGTAACTTACGCAAACCCTGCACTTTTTCTCTATCCCCAGATTTTAAGGTGAGGCAACTTAACAGGTGTGTGGCCTTCAAAAAATGTGTGAAGCGTCAATATAGATGCTCAATTAACTGTTTAATGGTGAACAATTTTAGCGGATTACTTATATGTGCACCCTTCACATCGCGCGATAATTTACTACGCATGTTTGCACAGAACTTGGAATGGTTAATTCCATTGCTTTGCGGCAACACCTGCTGGTTTATGGTGGTCAATTTATGCGTGAAACATTCACCGACGTGTAAGAACCTCCATTTTCTTCTGAGAGCAACAGGAAAAGTGGAACTCCATGGGAATTCGGCTGGGGCTACACCAGTTTCTAGCTTCTGCGTGAAGCAAATATGTAATTAAATATTTACTCTTTTGGGCGATTATTCCTGGTTAAATGACCTCAATGCACCCAAAATAAACTGTTTTTCTGTGCTTCATTGGGTCTACAAAACGAATTCTGGACTTGCTTATTTATGGTAATCGGATGGATAGCATAGATATGGCACGTCTGAGCCCTAAAGCGGAATCACACAGGTGTGACCCACTCAGTTGGACCAATTCAACACTAACAAGACTCATCTGGTAGACAGGGTAATCACCAAGCCGTCAGTTGGACACAGTGACCGCTTGACACCGGTCCTAGTTCTTCCCAGCACAATAGTCCACAATTCGGAACCACAACCAGGATGGTTTTAATGGCCAGAGGGGCTATTGCAGTCCACTCTCCCTTGGTAGTGATCCTATGGACCGGAATTACCAGGCACTACAAAGCACGGCTGGAAAGGCAGATGATTCATTTGTACCACGCAGACCGTGTTCTTGTTCTTCTCTCTCACCTTTTTCATGCGGAACAGGTTGCTGCCTTGGCAACCGTTTCCGTCTCTTCTCAGAACATATGTTTGCGTGGAACACGAAAGAACAAAGCGATTCCCATACTGTTCAAAACATGAAAAACCGACGGTTCATGAGTAGAGTGGACCTTTGCAAAGTGAATTTATTTACAATTCTCTTCAAGCTTGTGAAGCATTTGAGTTGCAGCGAGATTACATCCCTTTTATTCGGACTGCTAAACGAGAGGTCTTTTTTCGACTTCTTCATTGTTGCCAAGTTAATCAAAAAAGATTATCTGGTAGCCTTTAAAAGAGCACTGCCGAACTGGCACCATTTCGAAGCCTTTGGCAACAGCTCCTTGCAGCCGGCTTTTGTACTAGTTGGTGAGAAGTTTATAGGTGTAATATTCCAATTGTGTCAATCACAGGTTACAGTGCACACAGTATCTAACGTTCGCAATCGAGCACAAATCGGTCTACTTCACAGAATAGGAAAAACCACGAATCAACAAGGAACGTGTATTAACGCAACTCAGATACCAAGAGAGTTCAATCAACAACGTGTCCTTGTGCATATATATATACGGGGTCCCACGGTCCGGGAGTTCCCACCAATCAGACGTGGTCTCATGCTCACTGACCGCCGACCTCAAGTTCTGGTTGGTCACCTTTCTCAGCCCGTTGCACGGATGCGGCCAACCCACGTGTTCGAGGACCTGAAAGGAAGCGGAAGGGAGTATGTGTGACAAAACAAAATGGCGGCGCACTACATGTGTAACATGCAGGCCAGCCGACCCTACTCTGGATGCCCGTGACTTCGCGGACCAACCTTCGGGCAACGTGGACGCTCCAAGGAACAGCGTTCTTCCGAAGTAGGCGTTCGAACAACAGTTCTGAAAAGAGAAACAATACAAACAAACATGAGCCGAAGGCCCAGTAAGCCATGGACACGACTTACACAAACGACAGCTGAAACGGCACCGACAACACAGCAGCACGCCCCGTTACACAACCCAAATTCAATTCGTGTGCGCTCGCTGGTTTTTGTTGCGCGTTACACATGCTACTACATAGCTCAAGGTTGTTTTACGCGGTGTATCGGATTCAAACAAGATTCGTGTGAGATATTCGAAGATTACAATTCTACTTTACAACACCACTCTAAACAATGTTCACACAGACCTTTCTTGAACTGGCATCTTCCCTGTTACACTGGATGAAACCACAGTTGTGCCTGCTCTTGAGGTGGGAGACCGGCACTTCTCGGCTAGTTTTCGGTCAGCTAGCCCAAATAAGATGCCACGGAAGACAACGGGCCGGTTGTTGAGACTTGCCGTCCTTAAGCACTTCTTATCAAGTGTTAGTTTTCTCCCAAATTGCATGGGTTCCTCACGAGTCCGTTCTGCTTGACAGATATAAACGGATTTCAAGGTTTCCCTGGAGGAAATCAAAAGCAATGGTCCCATCTTAGAGGCTATCTCGTTCGATTTCGTCAGTATTTGCAGCCTGCCTCACATCGTCCCCTCAACCACTAACTTATCGCATATGACATCCGTGCGGACCCACTCTGCTGGATTGTATATTTCCTTGACAATAAAAATTTTAGAGAGAAAACCGAATCAAACCTCAGGTTCCACCGCCTTATTTGTGCGGAGGCTCTTGAACAATCAGTGCCCAGTTTCCTAGTTCCTCTCGTTCACACAACTAATCTCATCTGTCATGCTTTCAGCAATTCCGCTGCTCACGCTGAACACCCAAACTTCTGCACCGCCACTGACCCCGGCGTACTGCAGACTGATCTTGGCAAGATTCAGCGATGGTTAGACTGTCGGAACATGTACTTAACTGGCAATAATTCTGCACGCATATGGCTCACTTGGGCTTAAAAAGGGTCTTCGTGACTAGCAGAGTTGTCGGCATTATAGACCTTATCAAAATCAATTTGTATAAAAGTATAGCTAACTGATTGTTCCCCAAATTATTACTAGCGTATTACCGTGAAAAGTCAGCTAGAAAATGTTTTGCCGTTTTCCGAACGGTTAGCCGCGCTTTTTCTAGCGTACACAAAAATGCGTTTCAGACAACTCACCAGGTTTATGCGAAACAGTTGCTTGAGCGTGCTGACCTAATTGTGCATAGCTGCTTGGAGCGAGACGTGAATAATGTTCAAATTGCCCGGTGCTAGGCTAGAACTAATGGTCAGGAAAGTGAGAAATGAAGCGTACGAAGTTTCACTTAAAATCCATGGTCCGTGTCCTCTTAGGTTTGAACAGCTCCGCAGTAATTTAATTTGATGTAGGTCACATGGAACAGTTCACCAACACGGTGGATGGTAACGGTCGACGAGAATATGACAGAAGGTCTCATGAACTTGGCCCCTCGACCTACCCAAAGTGACCGTTTCCTTTCATGTAACTATTATCTTTTGGAAACTTCTTCCTTTTGAGTCCGTTGACTGCGCAAGTTCTTCATTTACGTACAGCATAGTTAGTCTCATGAGTTCAATCCGTTTTCGGTGTTTGGTGTAATGCCCAAAGCAGGTGTTTCACCAGGCTTTCGTGATTGCCCTTCTAGTCAACATATGTCAGCTTGGTGCCGAATAAGATAGATCGTCTTAACCTGAGTACCACGAACCACTTGGTCCAAAATGGCGTGTAGTTTTACCGGAAATCATTGGGAAAGTATGTAGGACACGCAAGCAATGAGGCGTTCATTGAAGTTTTGTCTGAACATGTTAGAAATAGGGTTGACAGTGGATGACGCGGATGACAGTGTGTCTAAGAAGTCAGTTTTGGAAACAATTCATTCTAATGTTCTTGAGCAGCTTAATTGCAACCCTGCGGTTTTCTGACCACATCATTGAGGAAAGCGTGAACCTACTACGCACAATCAGAAGGATCGTGGTACTGGCCAACGGAGGCCGAGTAAATGATGACGGGGCAAACCTTTTTACCTATCCTTCATCAGGCTTGCATGTAAAGTATCATTTGTACCTCACCTGCTACAGCATTTTGTATGGGCCCTACCATTCTTTTGAACTATCAGAAATGCTCTCAGGCATTTTGCATGCTTGCTCTCCGTCCGTTCGCTTTGTCTTTCAGGCTTATAACCTGCCAGCACAGCAAATCCCTGCACCTGCAGTATAGTACTTGTTCACTCTTCGCTTCACAGTTAGCGGATCTCGGCTCCCCTAACTTCATATTAGCCGCTGGTTAACGAAGAAAAGTTTGGTCAACTGGTTTCTGTGAATGAGAAGGAGTTACATAAGTACATTGGGTGGAAACAAGGGCTGTAGGTAGCGGAAACAATCAAGGACTACATAACGCGGTTATCAACGGAGTTTTCTGGCCTCAGTAAAGTGTCTGCAGAGAGCAGACGAGGCAGTGCTTTGCTTGTTGCAGAGGCGCTTCTCGTAAGTAAAGTGAGAGTGCCAGTGTCAAATGGTAAAGCACACCTGAGGTTACATCAGAATCACAGTATGCCGGCTCAAACAAATGCTAAGGTTGCTGGTGAATTTTGCGGGATTTTGGTTCGTACAACTGGAACGTCACGCGCAGCCGGGCTAACCTTTCGCATTCCAGCAAGCGACTGTGGCGCGGTATTTGCGTTTTAAGATCCATTTGTACTCAGTTTGAGGCCAACGACGTAGATGTTGCCAGGGCTGCATCATGAAAGTGCGGCCGAAATTCCACTTCCGGACCTGTTAAGAGTATTATTCCTATGGGCTCCAGCAAGAGCGAAACCTGCGTAAATTATTTTTGTTTAAAGAAGGCTGATTGAAATGTCCATGGGAACGCAGCTTTCGCGATCAGCTCTAAGCTGTGTTTGATTCTTATGAGCGTTGCTGAACTTGAAATAGTTCATAGACTTTTACCGTAAGATTGAGTGGTAACCCATAAGAGGACACCAAAAAAGCTTGATTCCTTTTTCTTAAGTGATGCTGCTGAACGGATAAGTACTTCTACTTGCAACACGAAAGGTTGCAGGTTTGCTCTCCCACTCGCATCATCTCTATATGATGGGCCTAGGCAAGAACTGCGCAGGTCATGGAGCATCGGGCTACTGGATCATATCAAAAACCACTATGAACTGAAATTTTCTGTTTTATGAAAGAATTTTGGAGGAGACTCAACCGACCCACCTGAGTTCCTGAAATACATTTTCGGAGTTGGGTTGTAATATTGACTCATACCACATCCAAATCCCAACTTCTGTGATCACGACAAGGTGGTAATGACAACGCGATTTACCGTACTGCATATGGCAAATGCAGTCGTTCAGATGGCGACCAACAACTGAAACGTGTTTCCGCAGTTTGACACTCTCACGTAATATAGTAGAGTTCGACAGAATGCCTAACAGGTGTTAGTCGCCTGAACCCTTTCAGTCTGTTGTGAGATTTGTAGACATTAGTCTCTTATTCGCGTCATCCCCCTAAGAATGTGATCAAGCCGAGTTTTCATATTTGATTGTCTTCTGCTTCAACTCAACTTCCAACCAGACGGCTAGTTTGTCTGCAAAGTCTGCCTTAACTTTCCAGAACACAGTTTCCAGTCACTGACTTTGCTCTGACTGCGCCATTCCAGTGGTTAGATAGACCCTTTGCGTTGTTGGTAGTCGTAACCTCGTTCCGCTTTGATGGAACTATTTGTCTGAACTTCTTCGCAGGCATGTATTTGGTAAATTTCACCAATATGCATGTCATTTGAAAAAAGAAACTCATTCTCTTATCTTCACGGTTCGCTGGCGATAGATTCTAGAAAATTCCCAATTCGAGCCACTTCGTCTCAGAAACTAAACGAAACTAAACTGATCAAGAAGCATGGGTTTCCGGGTGATTTGGGTTTCGCAAAGCGATTCTTGGCCTCGCCATATATATTGGGTGACTATGTGGGTGAGGACTAAGGAAGTTTCTACAAGGAGATGTTACAGAGAGCACAGTACAAAATAATGATAATAATAATAATTGCATATATACCAACGCATCTGTGAGAAGCACGCTCAGGAGATCGTGAATACTGTACACATTATAAAGCCATATACACATTTGACCGCCGTAATTATAAACTGCACAGTAAGTCAGCTATTTGAATAAAGAAGCAAAACAGACAGCATATAGGTGAGAAATTCCACTCTTTAAAAAAATTTGAGATGCATGCTTCCGAGAAGATAGTATTTGGAATCTCCGAAATTCGACAACTAGTTGAGTAGTTGCATCAGTTTGCACTCCACAAGGTAATCATTGGCCTGATGGCCAACGTTGTACCAAAAATGAGGTATTTGAAGGATGGAAGCGATGTATTGTTGAAGAGTTTTGTCACTATTTCATGTGGAAAGTCCCGGAAAAGTGTGCAAAAAATTTCCTCACGATAGGGGAAGATGGGAAAGCACATACTTTTGCGGGAGAATGGATGGACCGCTCGACTGGACTCCATTCTTTGCTCAAAATCTAAAGGAGTTTGCGGACCTTGCCAAATGCTCAACTATCACGGGATTCTGAGTGCTCGGGCGGGGTGGAATGTTCTCTCGCATGAGATATATTTGTGAAATTAAAAGTGAACCGTGAAATCACGCGATAAACGGGATAACGTAATTTGACTGCGTGAGCTATGACAAGCATTGGAACGTGATTTTCTGGCCCAACATTTTATATGGCGCTAATAACACTGTAGTAATTGATGTAACACCTACCACATGCGAACAGTTGTTATCAAATAACGTGAAAGGAGATCGATCATCAGCTTTTTCTAGTATATGATTGCTGCCGAATTTAGATGACGATTTTCTCTGTGGCTGGTATATAGAATAAGAAGAATATTCAACAATTTCCAAGAGAACTAGAAACGACCGGCGGTATCTTATAGACCGTTAGATAGTGGTACTAATAAAATTAGAGGAAAGGAAGAAGGAATTTGAACTTCAGTTCGTGAGAAAAAATGAGTTGCTTCGAGTGCCAGGCTTAATTCACACTTTCGAGAGTAAGTGGTCCAACACACCACAAGCCCCCATCGAGCTTATACAGAGACACACGGATCGAACAAATAAAAGACGACATCTGGGCTGGTCAGCTAACCAATTATTTGGTCGAATTCAAGTGCCCGTCAAAGGCAACATCAGCACCTCCCTCTCCAGAAAGATACCTGCTTAGTGATATTTGCATGCCGCTCACTCCTCCATTCAAGTTATTAAGAACCAGCCAACAGGACTATCACTTCTAGCGATCGGTCCCGCGGGTGCCAGTATTTCACTTGATGTGGTGGTCTGCGTAAAAGGTGTAAGCGTTTCTGGAACAATTTCAACGGATGGCAGCAGATTTCGCGCGCAGAAGCAGATATGAACATTGACCAACGTGGTGCAACACATGGAGAATCTTGCGAAAAGTGCGGGTTCCCCATCAATTAGCCATATTCGATAGACTAAGTCTATCTGAGTCAGGTTTCAGAGACGGTTCATGCACACACGTTAAGCCTTTCAGTCATATTGGAATCCCGCCACACAAAGGGAGCACCAGCCTAGTTGTTGATTTCCACTTTGAAGGGACGTAGTTAGCGTGAACTCTATCAAGCGTCTAGGAAAGATGTAACCATGTAAGTGGTCAAGCACATTCCCCTTAGTTACGGCCCCTCAGACAACCATACTACAATTTACCGAATAGGTGGTATCTCTAGTGATCAGAGACCCTGGATAATAAAAATTGGTCTCTAAGTGCATCAGACTGTGACCCGGAGCAATCCTAATCTCCGGTAAAATACTTCTCCACTGTTTCAGGCAGTCGATATATCTTTGTCCTATCGTTCGCTTATGTACCCCCGCTAGACGTTGATAGTCTAGTTACAATGAACCAATAGGTTTCTGCTTTCTGCTTGATTGGTTATCAGGCTGGTCATGTTTATGGTTAACACGACATTCGTCTTGGTCACCTACTGAGTGGCAGAAGTACAGTGTACGCTCGCAAGTCGCGCGTTCTGATTCCCACTGCCGGTGAAAATATAACAATCTCTGTTTGCATTTCTCATTTGTAACAGCATACATATGAAGTTATTGTGTCAACAGACATTATGAAAAGCCGAATTTGATGGGGCAAATTGGATTGGATCCATGCCTGTGAACTTTCCAACGGTTAACTGATTTTACCTATAAGTTCACCAGACGACAATTCGTGTCAATAGGACCCCAAATAATTCTATCACAGATCAACGCTGCCCTCAGAAGATAAAACCATCACTGCAATCCGAGCTGATTCAGACAAGGAAGCAGCTGATTAGCGGATTTGTTTATCTAGGATCGAGAGGAGTTTACGCTTGCAATTTACAAAGGCCTTGTGGGTAAGATTTTCATAGGTAGTCTACGCTGTTGCCAAGAAAGTTAAGAGGGAGGGAGAATTTCAATCCGAATTACTTTGATCGCGGTCCTATGACCCGAACTGTCGGTTACGTCAGGTCATCAATGAACGGTCTGCAAGACGTGTTGGTATGGTGTGAAGCATTAGCCGTGTCATCAAAAACACTTTTTACTATCTTTCGCTCGAACAAGTGTAATTTTGCAGAAGACTTCATGTGCTGAGGAATTAATGTCCAAGTCTCTCGTTTGATCCTCAATAGTTATTCGGATTATCTGTCATTGTGCGTCCGTCGGCGATTCAGATGCTCTCTAGGCAATATGAAAACATCTGTTACTGAAACACTGATCGGTGAGCTTCAATTAAATCTCCGATTGCATTTTCTCATACGGTCGCCCTTAGAATCGCCGGTATCCTCATCGAGGTAATAAGCACCAAACAATTCAAATCTTGTGGAAGGAATAGAGGAACACCATGTGCGTACCTACCTGGAGCGCCGCTTAGCAGAATTCTTTCGTTGTAACCCTGAAGGACGCCTGACGTCATTTTCTGCGACAATGTTAGGTCATTTTTTTCGAGGACCGTCCTTAGGCTCCAGCTCGTTTGACCTCATCACAGATTGACTTAGCGCACTGTACAACGCCCTGGTCAGAACGTGCTCCTCGCTCCATATTCCTACACGTTTTTGTTTTCTGCTTCCACAGCTTCTAATCCAATCACATCCGATTATCAAAATGGAGGGCACTCAGGGGGTCCACATGACATGTGTGAAGCTCTTCTGTGTCCAGTTTGACTGTTATAGCGCCTGAAAACGTCGGAAGATTGGCAAGGAAAGTTCTTCAATTAAGGGAGCTATATCATACGTCCATGAAAGGTCCCAAGTCAAGGAGGAATAGACAAATTTTCCCTCGTACAGCAGATTTGTAGATTTTGCTCCCAACATGTATCAGGCCTATTGATTCGTATCTTTAGTCAGCTGATGAGGTAATAAGTTGGAAGACGATCATCAAGGTGCCTATTCCCGATCCCACATAACTACGCTGCTGTGAACTGGGAAACTAAACATGCATTGAAAACAGTAACGCGAGAATTTTGGTTGAACGTTTTTAGGTGGCCGGATGAGCGCCGTCCGATCACACTGGACTGATGCCGTTTAACCTGGTCCTGCTATGTACAACTTCTTGAAACTGAACGTTTTCACCCACGTTGGTTGCGACTTTTATTAAGAAACGTTGCTCAGACACTCTGACATACCAATGAATAACATTTAGAAAAGAAGTCGAGCGTGACCGTTGTGCACTCATCGGTCGATACGGTGCGTCAGTTCTTGGAAATTGAGGGCTATATTTCCTCTCATTTTTTCTGTTAGCAGAGACCGGTTTAAACTTGGCCATAAATTTTTTGGGTTTTGTTCATTATCGGTGCCAGGTTCTCCTCGTATGCCATCTTGATGCCGTGATTAACCCACGGTCTCAGATTTCAAACCCCAGTTCGTTTTCCGGAAACTTCAGACTTTCTGATATCACAAGCGTTACTAGCGCCGACTTCCTGGGATTTCGGTCCTGCAGTATTCTCTTCGCCTCTTTGAACACCTTCCAATCAGCAAAAAAAGTTGCACTTTTATGCTGACCTCAAGAAAACGGAGCAAGTTTTCGGAGTGTAAGTCCACTCTTGAACGGTCTTTTCCATGAGGTCTGCGGCTCTCGCTTGAAGGTATGTTGCGATCACGTCCACTACCAAGGATGTCCAGCGACGTTTCAGACTCGTATCGGAAATTACATAGTTTGCGATGGGAAGCATTTTTATTGACAGGTCTTACCGTTCAGTTGATGATAACACACGGAAACCCTCAGTAGAAGCAAACGTTTGGTTCACTGAAGTACACCTTGAAATCGTCGTATCAACGTGGCAGTTTCTCCGGCTGTCGCTCATGGACTCTGATAAACTTTAAAAGGCACGAATTGAGATGCTTAAATTAAGAAAGATGGCGGTGGTTTGAACAATCGTGTACTGGCTGTGAAAGCCCACAGATGAGTGTTCTATGGAATTTCAAGTTCAAAACTGACGTCTTGCACCTGCCGGATTTCTGATGTGACCGTGGTACTGCCGAGATAGATGCATCTGGTCTTCTGGCTGAATTTCCTAGTTCATCTTTTTTCTCATAAGCACACATATCTACGGAGATCACGGCTACTTCCAGGTCGCCTCTTTTGCTCAAAACACTAAGTAAATTCTCCAACCTACTGGAAAGTTGATCGCAGGACAGAAAATGAATTCCTTTTAGTCTAGTCTCTCGGAGGTATTATCCAAAGAACTTTCAAGATTTATTGCGTGAACCAATTCTAACTATAGATATATAAACCATTTTTGTCTCGACAGTTGACTCATTGAGATTATTGCAAAACGTCTTGTCCCTGTGGGTTGTGACTAGGTTAATGTAAACAGCCGATGCCAAAATGTTTGCTCACTGTTCATGGTGTACCTAACTGCTTCTCACTGGTTAGTTTTATTGTTTGTACTTGTGTCTGACGCAAAATGTATGCCAGTCTGCCTCTCATTGCCATACCTTGAAGTTTGCAGTGATTACACAAGACTGGAAGCGGCGTAGGAAGAATGGTCCGTTTCCTAGACACAACCGGATTTCCGAGCCATTCTGTCCAGTAGTAATTTGCAAAAGCGGTTATTGGAGCGTTTTGCATGACGTTAAGTTGTAAGTATCCTTTTGAGAAGTTATCGTACTCGACGTGCCTAATGGGAGGTTAGGGGTGTAACTAACTGTCTGTGCTGATTCCAGTTTTGACGCGTAAGAACTACAATAAGTTCCTCGGTGGACCAGATGTAATGGTACACAAGCGCGTTTCATCCCCTGACATGCCTGCAGGCGATTGCTGTTTCCCGATGGATAGAAGCTTGCTACGCAACAACTTGTAAGCAGAACGAACGCTTTCTACCTTTCCCTGCACTACACGGGATCTGTGACTTTTACAACGCTGCAGGTTCAGTAGTAGTTCTAATTGAGGTTGAAAATCCTCTCTGAACTTTTTGAACAGTTTGGCAACATTAGGGACCTGGTACTTGTTGAAGTATCTGCCTGCGTGAGTGTCTGATGATTGTTGTGTGTTAATAGAGCGTTGACGACCAAGTCCTCTGTCCATTTATTCCCTTCTCATTGATTCGTCTCCGTACGTTGGAATTTTTTGCCGATTGCGAGCCTTCACAATCTGACACTTCCACTCAAGTTACCCGCGTGACAAACCATTTCTCCCGTGAATGTTGATCTTTATGTACTATTGAATTTTGATACCGTTTGCTTGTAGAAACTTGTTTCCATGTAGTCTTTCCTCTTTATTTTCCCTTGCCGGACCTTTGTTGATATGAATCCTGGATTCGTTTCCGCTTGACCGCTCCGCCATTACGTGACTGTTGCATTTGATTATATTCATGCGAACCGTTAATCTCGGAAATTGTATATTAGGCGGATTCAATATCGAGGTTTGTTGTTGCCCTCCAATAGTTGGTCATCATTATTGAATCGTTTGCAAACGATTCAAGTTCACACCGAGTTACGCGTAATCTGTTGATCCAGCAAATGCCTCTCAATATTCAACGACAGAGATAATCTGTCCTCGAAACGGTTAGCGAGAAGGCGCTCGTGATAACTGGATTTAATGCGGTACTAATTGAACCAATGTACAAGAAAATTGTCTCCCACGTCGAATGTAAAAATCTTCAGAAATCAAAGAAAGTGCCCGAACAACAAATTAGCAACCAGGCACCGATCAACAATGGTGGACAATGAAACGGGTTAAGCTCAGTCAAACAAATGGTCAGAGCAAAACGACTGTTCATGCTTCGAGAATTGACGGGAATCATAAGTTACTCAAGAAAAAATATGGAAGAAAAGTGTCTTATTTCGGTATTTGGAAGTTTACAGGGCTGGGACTAAATAGGGGTAAGGGAGACGGTCAAAGTAGGTTGTGTAAGAACAAGGATGGGTAATGTATCCCATTTGGTGAAGAGAGTAAAGGGTAGAGCCAGCTTTCAACATCAAGCAAACCTCAGCAATCTCAAAATAGCGCAACAAACCTTGACAAAATCAACAATCATTTCATTTTTAAACATTAACACCTTATTAATAGGAAACTCGCCAATACGACCGTCTTCATTTTTGGATCGGAATTGGTTGCTCGACGGGCTCAGAATTCATAGACTCTCGTTACTTACGAACGCGACTATCGTGGATCTGGCATATCGATAGATGTTGCGAGAAGACTACGCGTTGCTCGAACAGCCACTAGACGTCCGGGATCAACAGTACTTAGGTCCAGCCCAAGTTGACTTCGGCGGAAATGGATGTGTAAGTCGGCTAAGATCACTGTGTAGTCCACAGTTTGCCTACGGGTAATGTCCGGTGCGTTCTCGTCAACTCCACTTTCCCCAACGTCTGGTCTCTTGCAAGTTAATTATCAAAAAGTGTACGACACCATTTACGATGACTATAGCGAGCGCAAATATCAGGACAAACTTACCAATAGGCGTCTTTCTGGTCGTTTTCAGAGAGTGACTGAGGGTTTTTATATACTTTATATGTCTTCAGTTTGTCGCTATTGATGTATATATCGTATGTTTAAACGTTTGTGCACATTCCCAACATTATAACACATTGTAACATCCAGTTTAACCTCAGGTAGTGTGGACTGTCGGCAAGAACATTTACTGATTTCTGATACTACTAAGAATCATGTTTCAGCACACTGCGCGTTCAGTCGTCTTTCCGGGAACCAGGTGAGGTATATGAAAAGTAGGTGAAAACAGAGACCGGATACACGTAAAACGGAATACACAAGCCCAATTACGTAGCGTTACAGACTGCACCGAAATGGAATATTAACTAGAAATGTTAGAGACCGGCCTTCGGCAAGGTAGTAAACCAAGCATGCGTGATTTTCGAGTTTGTGCCACGAAGTCTTATAGCATGCGAACAAACGACCGAACGGTGAATGTCGTGCGGAGTTCTTTAATATACTGGAAACAGTAGCGTCCATAGATTTCGGAACCAACTTAAGAATCATGCTACAGCCAAGCAAGCGGAACATTTAGGTCTCTGAACTGTGACTACTGCAGCGTGGCTGCATGCTGCAGAGGCCGTTTGTGAACACTGAGAATGAAATGAATATAATAATGACCAAATGTATAGAGCTGCAAAACGGCCTAGACAGAGCAACGCACAACGTTGGCTGTCGAGCTGTACACAGCAATTCTCCAAGTTCTTACTTACACCTGGCGTACATCTCTCGTCAACAGGGAATACCTCGGTGATTATACCGTAGGGCCGAACACCTCTGGGGGCTCTTTCGTGAAGAACTACGTCGCCTACTTGACGATCACGCGAAGCTTTCAACCACTTAGGCGTACCTTGCAGCTGGGGTAGGTATTCACTCCGCCATCGTTTCCAAAACACACTAGATAATTGCTGTGCTTGTCCCCAGTCCTTGGTGTAACGTTCGCACAATGTAACCTCATCTGTAATTAAGCCTATATTCGAACGCAACAACAGCAAATCACTAAGACGAAGTACCTGAGGACTATCTGGATAATCATAAACAGGCACGAGTGGCCTATCTTTCACGATTCGTTCAACTTCCACCATGCAGGTGATAAGTGACTCTCCATTCATCACCTGCTGTTGCGTTGCCGACGACAAAACTCGTCCCACTATTCAGATCATTCTCTCCCAAGCTCCGTCCCGATGACCTGCACCCGGAGGATTAAAATACCAATCAATTCCTTGATCCGATAGCCTATCTGTCAACACACACTGGTCCAGTTGTCGCAGCCTTCGTTTTAGCTCCAAGTCTCCTCCAACAAAGTTGGAACTGTTGTCACTGTAAATGGCGTCCGGCTTGCCCCGCCTTCCCAAAAATCGCAAAAGAGCCATGAGAAAAGAGTCCGTAGACATAGAATGAGCCACTTCGATGTGAATCGCCTGGGTCCGTGAACAGGTAAATATGCGGCCATACTGTCTGAGCTTGCTTCTTCCTATAGGCACTCTGAATAGGCCGAAATAATCTACCCCACAGTACCTGATCGATTAACCGTCCGTCGACGCTCTCATCGACGGAATTAGCGCCATCGTTTGAGTGCAGTGCTCAGCATAAACCCCTTTAAAGTGGCAGCGCTCACTTAACACTCGTTTATCGGCCGCCATATCTTTCAAAATCCAAAACCGCCTTCTGATGATGGCAAGTACATGGAATGCTCTCATATTCCCTGCGGACTAGTGATAGTGAAGTATCAAAGGACTTGTGACAGCATTGTGACTAGGAATAATCACCTGCTCCACACCTTCTCCATTTTCTGACCGGATTCTACC
>QNGE01005459.1:0-43532 GCA_008508345.1 Paragonimus westermani
GGCATGAGTATCGGGCTAGCCGGATGAATCAATCAGAGTGCAACAACTATGGAACTGGCCATAGTGGGCCACCAAATCGCGAAATGGCCCAATATACTGGACATTGGCTCAACGTTCAGTTGGCTATATTTGGCGACTAACTGAGGATATATATTCACATGCATTTCATCCATCTGCCGAACTGGTAATCAGCATTACGGCGTGTTTTCTACGCAGTCGTGTTCTTCCTGACTCCGCGCTAGTAGAGTGGGTGAAGCTGTACAGCAATGGTCCGAGTATAGTGTCTAATCCAAGAAAAAGGGCGCGTTACTTCACAAAGTACGGCAGAGTTATCAGGTAGATATGACCAAAAATTGGTCAAACCGCTGGGCAAGGAGTGTGTGGCATACAGTCAGAGTTGAACAATTAAGCTGTGACGTGTGATTTACAGTTGACTGTCGTGTGAACAAGATGTAGGTAAGTAACTTGTTCAAACGTACCAGACTTGCTAGCTGAGGCTAATTTTGGGGTCTAGTGATATTTAACATTAACGAACAAATGAAGAAGCTCACACGTACCGCATGCATATGTGCGGATAGCTTCGTTTGTGTGGGCGAAGCCGGTTAAGTGTGTTGCATGAGAGCGTCGCAAGATAGAGAAACTGGACTATCTTGCCATCTTCGATATTGCCCGGAGAGGCCTGGACAATTTACTGGCTTTTGCGGGTCGATGACGTTGTATGCCACTGCACAAGGGCAGCTGCGTTGTCGTCAGTAAAGTACGAATGTGTTTCTCTCCCGTAAACTCGTTGATTAGCAGAGTTTAACCTACAAAACTCTTGTGGAACAAAATTGCGAGGGGGGGCTCGGTGACATCAGCAGTTTTCAAAACTGTTCAAAACAGCACGCCCTCTTTCACTTCATTTGCATAATCGAAGTTTTTCAAGATCAGGATATGAGTCATACATTTTAGATGTGGTATTGCATAATGTCGTTAAAAAATGTTTCATTTTCCTAAGAACAGTGGCGGATACAGACCGTGTATGCCCATTTGGTGTTTCTTGGGGGAAAACGTTTTTGACTCTGTGTGTTTATTGGATTGCTGTCAAAAGTTCTCTGTAATTAGAGATGTCTTCTTACTTCCACTTAAAAAAAGAATTTCTTGACGATTGGAGTCTAAACAACCGAGCCTGCTCGCAAACTACTAATACACCAAGCTCCAAGGTTTATCGAAATATATCAAGACGGCTGTGGTGAATAGCCAAAACTTGAGGCTGGTTGATAACCGATAACATGTAGAAGCAAATGTCATCCGTAAGAAATGACAGAACTGGAGCTAAAACAATCATATAACGAACAGGGAGAATCAGTCAGAACTTGCCAAGTGGTACAGTGGAGCTTTAGTTTCAATAAGTAATTAATTAATTGGGTATAAATTTCACAATAAAAAATCATACATTATTGGACTATTTCAGCTCACGATGCTACTAATAATAGTAATAATGTTAATCGTGATAAAAGAGGAGTAGGTGCAGAAAACTAGAAATGGTACGGATACATGCATGCCATTGGCAGCGACACAATGTCACCTCTGGTAACGTTTCTAACCAGCGATTTCAATGAGCCCCAGGACAGCAGCCAGACCGATGACAGTTACCCACTTTGCTCAGTGAAGCAATCAGGATCTCCGTATTCCGTAAAAATGTCACCGAATGACCACCACATGGTTTTATTCAGGTTCCTGCCTGTTCCTTCCCATTCAATAGTACTTCTGGTATTAATATTACTAATATAATTATTATTATTATGCTTATTGTTATCATCATTACCATTCTAACTTTTTCAAAATCTCTTCTGCGAAGACTTTCCGTGTCACTGTTGAGGTGAGCGGCGTCCCGAGCCTCAGTACTTCTAAGCAGGCTCATGACTATCATGATAATGATGATGATGGTTAGTTAATCATCATCCGCGTAATTAAATACATCAATATTGCATTGGTATGTGTTGACGATTGACTGTCAGACAACCTTGAAAAAGTTGCCAGTCCTATATAAGATGTAAAATGATACTGAAAGGATGGGGCCTAGCTTTTAAAGCCGCCATCTATGTTCAAAAACTCAACAACACAATGCCTACAATTTATAACCAAACAAGCGGGCTATAATAAACGGAAGTACGGCGTCATCAGTAAGATAGCTTCCTTACGGTTTCTACTCCTACGTATCATTAGATGTGCCTACTTCTCAGATAACTTGCCAAACCAACGACATTCACGTTGTTGAGTTCGATTAGACCTTATCTCTCACTAAATCTCGTGTCACTGTCTCTGTAATTTGCGCATACGTTTCGGCTGTTTAACGATTGACATCTTAATCCGACGTCATATCCTACGGTATTCACCTCCTTTTTAAGCTTGGCTTTTGAACTGCGTGCCTTGCAGCATCAAATAGGACGTTTTAAACAACTAGTGTGTTTGACTTGAAAGCCTCAAATCTGAAAACAATGTTGGCATGGTTTTCAAGGCGGAACTGAAAGGCTCTGTTGATTGCTGTTAGGTTTATATGTACATATTCTTATTGAAAGTATAATGAGAGAAAAATAGTGTTCACTATGAAAAGACGTCATCTGTATAAATAAATGTTATCATACCGATGGGTAAATTCAAATCTACTAAGAATAACCAGAACACCGTATACCTCAGAATGCCTGAAGATTCCTTATTTTCCGATCATGGATCACACGCCGAGCAGTGACTTGTGTAATGAGTGAGTTCAAGCATAGCAGCTGGTTGTGTAAATCTTGGTCAAACTTTCTGGTAAACAAAACCAGCTGTGCCCAGCGTTCTAGCAACAACAAAGGGTTTGGATTAACTGGCATTATTGAAGTATCAGGAGTATCCAACTGTGACTGCTGACTCTGGAAATGACTTCTTACAGCTGGAAAATGATAATAGTGGATCCAGTAATAGTAAGCAGACAGTAAGATGATGGCGTAATCGATTATATCGTCCACACTGAACAGAGTATATAAAAGTAGACGTGTGGTGGTACGTTTTCTAGACCGGAAGAAATAGAGTTCAAACCCAATGTTTAGTCGCACTAACGATTTAACCAAAAATATTGTGCTCATTATCGCGGAATATTGCAGAGTCACCTCAGCTTGACGACGTATGTTGCGTAGTACTTCGCAAATTTCATGAACCATTTGGGAAACGTCGTCTTTTGATTGTGAAGCCGTATGTAAGTGATGAGTGGTGTTTTCCAATTGGGTTATCCGTCTACCCAGAATGACCAGCAGACCGAAAGTGAATATGCATTGTAGGAAACCGTGGACGAGAAAAAAACGATGAATTTCGGCCAACAGAATGATGAGTTTCGGTAATGTAGCATTTGTAGAACAATGCAAGCGACCATCCAAACGCCAGAGGTTTGTCACTAACAGGTCAGGAAGAGCAAATGTGACAGAAAAGAGCGCAGCCAATATCACAACTGTGAGTGAAGCCGTGGGTGGCGTTTGCCCACAAAACTGTATCATCAACGTACGGTTCAATGTGGACAAGAACATAAAAGTTGCCATGCAACTGAATGCTAAAGAATTTAGAAAGTGCATCGTCTGACAGGAGTGGCTACTACGGACATGTATGCAAATGCCAGGAAATCCAAGCCAAGGTAGTCCACGACAGAAGAACAGATATAATAGTCCGACGGATATGACAAAACATAAGTGGATGCTCCACTGGACAATTCCGTAGAGCTTATAACCAGCGTATGTCCTTGAGGACTGACAATGAATGGTCACTAGAATGACACCAAACAGTAGGCTAAATAGAATAGTTGGTAACAAAATTATTCCTGATACAAGCCCGCTGGATGCCAAGACTTGACAGTAACCGGTGATATCAACGTTGATTGGTGCAAATGTAGAACAATCAGTATAAATATCATCATTATCAAATGGGATGAGTGGTCGGCTGTCATTAACTGCCGATTCTCCCATACTAACCTCGAACAATAGCACGCCCTAACCAGATTGGGGAAATGGTTTAAAAATGAATCGATCGATTGCATATTACCCCCAACCAATTGGACTAAACCAGCACACGTGATCGATCTTAGCTCACAGATTCTGGGAAGCAACAAACCTTGAGGATGCTTCCATACTTTAACAGAAGAAACTATCTGAGCTGTTAGTGAAAATTCTTGACACACCTAAGATTCTCTTGATGTATATGTTACTTCAGTGTGCCAGTGCATGGCCGTTGTATGTGTCAGATTTCTGCGTACGATAGTTTGAACATTTCACATCAAAGCCAATTGCAACAATTCAATTTTTTTGAAAAAACATTTCCCAACCTACGGGTCACGATTCGAAATTGATTTCTGTGATGTGAAATAGTTATTTTCGCAGATATTTTGACGGCATTTTGCCGGCTCAGAAAACAGAGATAATAAACCTCTTACATTTCTCTTCCACCGAGAAACCGTTTCTGGATAGAGCAAAGGTGTTTATTCCTGGGGCTGGAGAGTAATTCATCTGAAGAAATCCACTCGATGTGAGTATGATACGATAGGTTATCGCATTTTCATGAGGACTGTCAACAAAGTGATGGGTGCATGATAAGCAATGATGATTTCTCGGATTGGTTCTTAGTAAATAGAAGAGTTGCAGATCGCATGAAAGAAGACATATAGTGAACTGCAACGAACTACTTCCAATGTTAAGTGTCAATAATCTATTCACCAATCACAGAAGAATAAATGTTCATTGTAGACATACAGCAAAATACTGCGAATAATTATGCCAATAATTGGTGTCCGGTGATCATCATCATCATAGACAACAATACATCAGTGGTTCACACTAATGCTTAACTTTCACACAACCATGAAAAAACAGCAAACCCTATATAGAAGGAGAGAAGGAAGAAGAAAGGGACGGGAAGGGACCTAACTACTGAAAATGACTATGTCCATATTCAAACATTCAGCATCAAGGTGCTTACACCTTGCAAACAAACAACCGAGCTACAAGTGATAGATTATGGGGACTCATCAATCATAAGAGATCAAATCAACTGAGATCAGCAACAGGTTGATGCGATGATACACGTTGGTAGGAGAAAAGATAGTGATATCTCCATAACAGGGTATTACACGGGTGGCCGGCTGATATGAGTTACGAGCTGATGCGACTGTTTGCCCAGCCGCGGCGCTTTGACTCGCGTGTTCAATACGAACCCAATGTCGGCAAATGTTCGGTCACATGCATATAGGCGAACGCGCGTAAAGGCCACAATGAGTGGCGTGGGTGGGCGCAACCTTGGGTTAAGGTCGAGCGACAAGGGGAGGCATCGGTCAGCGCAACCTGGGACGCCACACGCCTAAAGACACTTGATCGTAAAGTGCGTTTTCGCGGCCACTGTCTAATCAACGAATCAATGTAAAGTATTCGAATAAGACAATTACAGCCCTTCAGCATGCAGTAGCTGGTTATCTGCTAGCATATCAATGGCATGCAACCATAATGGTTTGAAACGGGTTGGACGAGTTAGCAAACGGACATTATCCATCCGAAGCTCACCACCAGCAACATCAACTAGCAAACAATGGAGCAAATAGAACCGATTATTAAGCAAATCGTGAGCTGAAATTAACGCCTCTTACTTTCTTCCATCTGAATAAACATGTCTTTTTCTCAGCAAATTTGAGTGTCCATGTGCCAATGAATTGATATTCATGTTTCCGACGATGGTAACCTAGAGAGTGTTGTTACAAACAAGCAACTTGAGCTGGGCATTACCCATAGTTGACCAAGGCATCAGTATTCTCATAGACTTTTAGCCAATATCACTGGAACAGAAATGCCATTCTCAAGTTTTGCTCTTGTTGGAGCGCGTCAGTATTACATAGCCTTGCCATGGCCAGGAGTAGAAATTCGACCATGATTTCATGAGGCAACCGTGTTGACCACTGTGACATTGACCTGTCTTAGACACGACTGAATTGTCGTATGCCAACACCCAACCACATTTTCTTATGGGGAATGTTCAGATTCCCCGATCGCATTGAAAGGAGACAGAAATATTCTCGTGTTAACCCCAATCGATGGCTCCACGGCTGTGGCTTCATTTCAAGTTACAACAAATAGAAAAACCACTGAAGAATTTATGTGAACGCGGAGGATGCAATCAATTATATCTGACGTCCAGCTTTTACTAGCAGAAATTTTCCAATACCTACCTGTAGCTAAGCAACCAGCGATCAGTGGTAAATAGTCAGACGTTGCAAGAAACGGTGACAATGTCCGCATGTTGTTTGGATTTGAAGATGGAAAATAATGAAAACTGACCGTTGTCGCGCCTTTTAATGTGGCAGAGTGATCAAATGGAGATTGAGATAACGCCGGGATTATTCAAAGAGCTAACTAGCGGTTATTTTAACTAAGAAGGTCACGGCAGTTTAAGCAGCGTGATGATTACTGTTTCGTCAGAGCTCAGGGCCAAGTTAACATCCTCATATGACGAGTAATAAAGCATGTTGTGAAATACTATCCAGTTAATTGCCGTTTTATGAAGCTTCTTAACTGTGCTTGGTTTATGTCTGTTTAAGTTGCGTGAAAATACCCAGTTTAGACATTGGGAGAAACGTGTAGCGAACAAGCTTGTTTCCGGTGATTCATCATCAGGCTAATTACCACACATTTATATGAATAAGTCATGTATGAAAAAAGGTCGCACGAGACGGCGATTATCCGAACGCATTCGGGAGCATCATCCGGTGTGGCTAACTCGGGGCTTGGCAAAATCCTGCTCGCCTTCTCTCGCTGCACACCTAATAGAGTCCAACCACTCAATCGATCTCAATGACTCATTTCGTTCTATCTATCGCGCACCGGGTTTACAATCAAAACATGTCAAAGAGCGCTTACTGGCAGTCGCGGAAGCCATAGTCATCCGTTTACTCTGCCCCCCCCCAATATGTATTCAAAAACGTTTCGTAAAATCACTGAATCTTCCATGGCCTGGTGTTCACGTCCGGACCAAACAGATTACGTAATCATGACCACTATCTTAACAGTCATCAACAATGTGTACAATTGACGTGATCCTTCTGAAACTGATGATGAACCGTTCGATCCTTTACTGTACCTTTTCTCACACGTGATTAATTCATATAANATTCTTCTATGGCCTGGTGTTCACGTCCGGACCGAACAGATTACGTAATCATGCCACTATCTTAACAGTCATCAATAATTTGTACAATTGACCTGATCCTTCTGAAACTGATAATGAACCGTTCGATCCCTTATTGTACCTTTTCTCACACATGATTAATTCATATAAATGTGTTGTAATTAGCCTGATTTTGAATCACGGAACACAAGCTTGTTCGCTACACGTTTCTCCCAATGTCTAAACCGGGTATTTCACGAAACCTGAGTCTATCGGGTGACTGAGTGACAAGACGAGTAACATTGGAGATGTCCCCAGTCATGTGTATATTTTAGCGGCGTGGTGCATTGTGCATTATCATTCCATCTGACGGTCAGATTTTCGAGTTCTTTGGCCTCCGTCTAACCAGTGCATTAGCCGGCAAATTCGCTATGGTTCATTTTGTCCTCATTATTCCCGCCCAAAATCAACACACACATCCTGGGTACTTTGAACAATAAAGCAGTAACAGAACACAGAACAAATTCAATAATCAACGATAAAATATCCATGAGCATATTACTTGCAACCATATCCTCCACCCTGGCAACCAGTTTACACCCTCCCCTTTCAGTAGACTTGACTGTCAAGCATAGGCGTCCCGCCCCGCCGTATTAAATCTTCTTGTTAATGCTCGCTAGTTCACATGGCGGAAGTTTATATGGACCGTATATTGTTTGTTACACAATACGTTATTTCTAACCGGTCTTCTCTGTTCGCTTGATTCAATTTGTATATTACTGGTTTACTTAGAATTTGGTGTGTTGTCATTCTCGCTGATCTTAAGTTCAGTTTCTTAGATGTATTGGCACAAACCTTCCTGACAATCGAAGGGTAATAACGCTGATGTAAATTTATATATATATATATAACACTTAAACAGTAGTGAACCAACTATGTATGCGAATAGCAACACAAATAACAGAATGTTTGGACTTGCGGAAATCGTGATAGCACAGTAAAAATGATTGTTTTGAATCGTAGATTGGACCAATATTATGGACGAATCAGAATAGCGTGGACACAGGTCGCAGTTGATTATTTTTGGACAAACGATAAATATGCGCCTACCGATAAGGTTGGATGTATCACCCAAGCACTTCACTGTAATACTCGCTGTTTGATTCACTCAATCTATACTCTATAATTGGAGGAACATATTATGACCACCCCAACAGGTTATGCACTTCCTCACTCAGTTTGAAAACAGAAAATATATGTATTACTGACGAGTGGTTTGCCAGATATTATAAGTTAGTAGACACCCAACTGTGAAAAATCTGGACTTCGGCTGGGTTCGAATCCGTGACAGAATCAAGTTGCTCTTGTGTCTGCCTTTCATTAGAGTTCCTAGGAATTTTCTCCATTTCGTATCGAATTGCAATGTCTTGGTACTATGCTTATACACAAAATCTTTACGTAACCACCATTTATTACGTCGGATTTTGGTTATTTGTTCCAGATAGAGGTGCGTCATTTCTGTTCAACTTTTATTAACAATGCCCTCAAATTTAAAACTGTGATTCATCGATGGATGTCGTTTACCTACACACCATTTCCGGCGGAACTCACGTGGTTTATCTTTTAGCAACTTTGTACAAGCAACGACCTTCTCGTAAAGTGGAAGTAAACGTTTTCAACGGTTTTCTCAAATTTCAGCTGAAACCGATTCTACTCGACTGATATTGCGGTTATATCGATCTCATCGGATGTAACTGACGGACGCTTAGGAATTTGTGCACTTTCGCTCCCCTTTCCAACTTTCCCGGAGGCTGCTTACCTGGGTCAAACAGAGGATGCACAAAACGAAAGGAACAATGAATAAATGTAAGATACTTGTTTTTGCCAACTTCTATATTACAACATATTACGTTAACGTGCCCCCGCTTTTGCCAGTGTTGCTGAATAAATCCTTCATACAGATGTGTATGCTCAATTGGGTAGTCGTGAATACGGTTTCCAACTCACGAGTCCTTTGGCTAACTTTCGTACTATCGATTTCAGCACTTGGACGTTCCGTTCCCTACACGGTGAATTACCGTTGCTCGCATGAGTCCTCCAACTGAGGTGTATCACATGATTGATTACCATGCCAGGGATTTCAAGGCCGACCACGTCAGAAGACTCAAGGAGGTCATCGTTGTTCGGGAAGTTGTTCAGTTCTGTTATTGTGTTCCTGTCTTTCTTCATCGAAGCACATGAAAGCCCAATCGACAATCAAGTCTCATGAACCTGAAAAGTTTTGATGTTGGTGAAGACTGCCTCCGCGAGGATTTACAGGCGAAGCAGTGCGTTTTCATCTTTCGACAGACTGAGTGGGCACGTGTGCTTGCTATGTTGATGGATGGGGAAGCATAGAACATAGGGATAAATGAAGACATCTTACAAGGGAACATCATTGCTGGAACATTCCGACAACCAAGACGGTTTACTACCATTGACCCACACCAACTGGAATTCTCCAACTAGTTCCTTGAACGGGCTCAACAACCCTGGAAGAAACTGGCAGCTGTTATCCGGGATCTGCGGGGCTGATTTGCTTAGGGTTTCACGGATGATATCTCAGAGATCAACGTGTAACACATCCTCCAACAGGCCCTGAAGAGTACCAGAGATCCGAACACACTGCGGAATTTTCTCACTTCAACTTCCACGCCCATTCAGGAAGCCTTAGGCTAGGAGGGCACCATCGAACATATCAGTGTGGTGATCAAAAGATACAAACATTACCAAACGAGGAGGATCGCGCCGGTATAGTACAGGCTACGGACTCGCCCAAAACCTTTCAATCGCAAGGAGCGTTATAGACTGCAGCATGCACAGCGGCCAGTCTACTGAACAGCACCCTGTTTCTACTGCTCGGTCTATGGAATACTGATGAATAAATGGCACCCAACCCTGATCACGTAGGCGACAAGCACAGAGTGGTAAACAAGTTTTTAATTCAGACTGAGTTGGTCAACTGTGTAATGGGCTCAAGTTCATGTTTGCGCAGCAGGAATATCAGAGTTTTCCGTTCCTGAGGCGAAGTTCCCTGTCCGTTACTTATACAAGACGTGTAGCGTGGTTCACAAACTCTCTTACAGAACCGATCAACAAAAAGAATGATAATAAAAGGCTGAAAACGGTTAGAACTGGTGGCTAGTTCGATTCCTCAGCAGGCAGCTCTCAGTAAAAGAAGCGCATAGATGGTGTGCATTCAGTGATTAGCTCTTACTGTGAACCAATCCCAGTGTCCACTCCTATATTGATCAGCCATAACACGGGAATGCTCTCACCTGCACCTAGCCTGCCCTTAGTCATACTGTGCTGTTGACACAGTGGCTAACAGACCCCTGCACTACTCACATGAGGCGGTTTGTCTTGTCTAGGGCAACAGACGCCAGAGTGGAGATGCCACCTACCCCGGATACTATTCATCCAGGCTTTGAAACTGTAACTGATCGATTATTCTAGGTGTCTCAACCCTGACTTCGGTTGTCATAAGTCAAAAATACATGGCAATCAAACATATCCAGATAGCATGGTCAAATAAGGCACATTGACAGACGGGGTGGGAAAAAGGGCCCGATAGCAATGCTAAGGGACGCTCACCGCTATGGTAAAATAGCTATGAATCGTCAGGTCACAGTCCAAAAATGACGCGGTATATCTAAAAACAACATGATGTGCTTCAAATTCCATCGGAAAATTGCCCGTTTCTGACTGCCGTCTTAGTAATGTGCAAATTTGTGCGGGTCTTTTGGTGCGAAAGTTGTCCTGGAAGTTCAGTGTGTTGGGGGAAATATCTTTTACTTCGCTTATTCATTTGCAGACACCGTGCAAGCCGGTTGATAATCCAGCGCTCCCTTTCGGAAGCCGAAACGCCAACAGGGATATGTGTGAGCGGCCTGGTGTCGTCAATTGTGCACAATTGTGCCCGAAAACCTGGGGCGATTGTGGTTGCGGTGGTGTGTTGAGGTTGCTCGCTAGCTTGACACGGTTAGGAGGCCTGTTTTTCGGACAGGCCCTTTGGTTTGGACCCCGGATTTTGTATCCCGGTTCACACCTAACTGCCGACCGGTATCACTCTGACTGTTTCAACCATCAGGGCCTACGTCAGACTGCTACTCGGATGGTAATCGTTTTAGCACCTAGTCAGAGCTTGCCCTGCCTATCGGGCTCTTCTGACGACGGTGAAGATCGAATTCTACGCCAGTCTGAATGGGTCACTGATGTACCCACTCACCAGTTTGTCAGCTGTGTTGTCCTTGTGTTTTCTTTGTCCCACGCACACAGCCACGCTCTGAGTGCTCGCGCGCAGGTGACGGTCTGTACCCGAGACCAGCCTAGTGACCGGGTCCAGGTCCACTAGCCTTGCTTACTCCCTGCTCCCGGCGAGATTGTCCTCTCACACCGTGAAAACCAACCATTCCCTGTGTCGGTCGGCCTACCCGTACGCACACTGACCGTGCGGACCCGTTCTCCGTTAAAACCTCAAGAACCTCCTTGGGACATCTTGTTATCAGGGCGCCTTTAATTTGACAAGAAATAGACAACCGTTACATCCCACGTTCGTGAAGCAATCCAGCATCCTTGATTCCTGTAGCCACGTATACTATAAAATCAGTGGATAGTGAGACGATGTAATCGCAAGAGCCGGAGCTGACCTCTTACACATGGTGGAGATGCTTGTTGAAGCTTTCCACAAGCGAGCAAACATCGAGGCACTTATGTACTGCGTGTGCTAAACAGCGAATCGATGAAACTTGGTGTAACAGCGTGGTGGGCAACCTGGCGGTATAAGTGGTTGCAAGTCAGGCAATGGGCACAGAGTAGAGACTGGCGCGATTAACAAATTAGCAAGGGAAGTGATAATCAGAACTACCTTGAAGATGTGAATACCAGTATGGAGGCGTTGTACATTGTACGAGCACATGCATGTGATTACGCGCGCATGATTGGCTTCATGCAGCCCGGTCCTACCCATGTGCTGTATAAGAACTCTAAATAAAGTGACATCTAACTATTCAAAAACACTTAATCAAAGCCTTTGTTCGAACAAGAAAAATACAACCAGTAAAAAATCTGCATTACACTTAATCAATAACATAGCTTGGCTGGCTGGACCCAATACACATAACAACCCCACAACCATGGCACTCCTGAGTGTCCTAGTGTGATGCATCATATCAGTTTATCAAACTCATACAACTAACGCCATGTGCACTGAAACTATATCTTCATCTTAATCGAACTGCAAATTGCATGATTCATATAATTGAGGTCATCGCGTGCGATTCATCATTCCGACGGAAGTATTGAATGCCAGGACAAATTATTCGATTTCATTTTGGAAGTTATCATGTGGGAGTAATTGCTCAGATGGTCCATTTTGAGTTGTTCCACTACCAACAAATATGTTTACAGGATTAAAAACCTAGAAACTATTGAAAATTGATGAGCTTGAGAGGTCTACAAGTTCGCACGCAGCTTGAAAGTTGTCACTAATCTACGAACCAGACTACGGACCAAGACATTCACACCTACGATGAGACTGTCACACTAATCGGTTGATAAAAAGTCAGACAATGATTTACTGATACGTGTTCAAAGCCTCTCGCATTCGCGGGCAAGCACCGCAGCCAACCACTATTGACAGTTCGCCACCAGTTACCGCATTTCTCTACAAGTTATGAGTTATGTGACTTTACATTAAATGAGAAGTCTTGATAGTGGCTAGCTATTAATGCCATCGGGAGAAGCGCTGCGTCATCTTCCCACAAAAAATAATATGAATGGGTTGTGTTAAATGTATTTAATCCAAATTCCGGCCAATTCCCACTGACTATAATTGATGGGCATTCGACTATACAATCTTTGCGATTGAGACTTGATTTACATGGGTTGATCACGAGATGATCGATTGCAGATAACAAGGCGGTTACTGATTCCTCCTTATTGACCACTGACATTTCTGAACAGTACATGCCAGGGACTACAAATGTACATTTAAGTTGGACGACTTGGTTACGATTATTGTAGGTTTACCGTAGTAATGCTGAATAAGCCGTCCCAGTAACGATGAAGGCTGAGGTAAAAATGCTGTTCTAGTTGAGGTTACACCCTAATGATTAGATCCAACAAATTGTAGTTTCCATCAATGGACTTTTTCCGAAAAATCTGTGTCCCACATCATCTTGCATTTGAGATCTGTGGTCTACAATGGGTTGTGTTTAGTTTTCATGGGGAAAACTACACAGGAACGTGTATCCGCAGTCACCGGCGTGTTGTACTCACAATGTTTGGTCGTCTATAAGGAATATGCAGCATCTAATTCACTGATTATGAAACGGCATTTGAATTGGAAGGTTTCTGCTTAACTAATAAGCAACCGAACAGGTAGAATCCACGTCGTTCGTAATTAAAAAGTAGTCTTTGTTTGTCAAATATGGTTCTTACAACGAAACTAGGTTTTGATGGCTAGTTCATTTTGTAAATAAAAGCCGCAGTCTATGATTATTTGTTTAGGCGAAAGAAAAACAATTAAATAAAGAAGACAGTAGGCTGGTAGTGCACGATTTTCGTCCGGACAAATTTCGCTGCATCTTTACGAGTGCATACTACAGACCATTTATATATCAGTATGAGAAAGCGAACAAGATACCAGAGAAAGCCAATTGTCAGAGTACACAAATGAGTTCATTACCATTCTGTTTCTACTCAAATTCCTTCTTCGTCCAAGATGGCTTGGAAACTCCGCACAATCGCTCAAATTTTAATTTGTAATTGGTTTATCAGATTAGGAAGATACAGAAGAGGCGTTTAGAGGGCTGAATGTTTGGGAAGGTACATTATTGGTGGCGTTTTCGAGTGACGGATGATCAATCAACGTCGGTACAACACGGGTATAACTTTTAAAACCCATCGTTTGCCAATGTTTCTGACGGCTCCCATGGTCAGTAATCATTATCTTTAATTATATAGAGAGGTTACTTCTGAAATATGCAATGCTCGATTATCTCAGCGTTGGAACTCATCGTCGCTTACACGATACAGGTTGGGCAAACGGTACTAAGGTTTCTTTAAGAATTCCGGTTGAAAACCCACAGTCCCTACCCATTGTTCTGCTATAAGAATCCAAATTCAAACTGTGATTTCGATTACAACACTCCTGAGGAAGGTCACCCGAGGTGGTTGAAACGTAGAGTATTACAACTTGCTCGTAACGTTCCCAATCTGTTTATCAATTCGTCACTATTTCCTTCAGTCGTGTAAAAAATCGCATACAGCGGACCCTTTCACCTTCTTTAGCGCTCATATACTGCCCTGACCTTCACCCCTGTTCTGTTTGCACATTTTTAAATGTTGCTGAGCGTGCCTGAAAGTTTTAGGCACCTTTCGATTAGTGGACTTTCTCGTGCTTCCGATTGGCTAGCATCCCATCTTCCACTTTTAACGTTCTTCCCCATGTTGCTGCCACTGGTTGCAGACCAGTCTAGAGCTAAATACCAATATTTTCGAACATTGCTCGGAATACACAAATCGTTCTGAAATTCTAACGCGTTCTTTCAATTTGGTGAGTGTTGGAACTAGAGTTTAATCACCATTCGTTGAACGCTGTCTAAACAGCGATTAAGTGGGGGTGACGCATCCAAGCTTATATAATGTGCATGCTTTTTCTGATAATCATCCGGCAATGCTTGTAAAAAATCAGAAAAGGCTGTTGAAACGCGGATATATTTTTATTGGGTTAAGCCTAACTAATAGACTACGTACGAGTAGTTAGCAAGCTGAACATGAGCCATCTGCTCACCCACCTACGTCACAGATATGTTGTGCAATTTTACATTGGCCTGCTCAGCACTTTGAACAGCTTGTGATTCTGTTAGGTAAATGAAAAGACATTTTATCAAAAAATAGAAGAATATCATTAAGTTTATATCTGTCAAAGAAGTGAAACTAATTGCATGTTAAGAGACCCCCTGACGGAGGGTGTTCTTGAAAATGCTGTCAGCCTACTGATGAACTACTTAGACTATCTAGCCATAGGACATAACTGTGTGTGTACCCAGTAGAATAGTGGTTAAACCACTGCTTTTTACTTCCAAAACTTGATTTAACACCAAAACCTAAGTACGTCCACATTTAGACCATCGTACGCAATACTTGGTACCATTTTTCCAGGTAGCCACAATAGAAACTCTTCCATGTTTATATGCCATGACTTATATTGTTCTGTTTCTAAGTTTGTTCCATCAGGTCCAAGCCACGTCACGTTGTTTTTTAACTATGTGACATATGCTTTGAGCAGTTTATTCCACCTCTTGATTTACTACTCTGAGGTCTATACCGCCTTGCCTTAAATCAAGTCATTAAGCTTCAGTCTTCCAAAACTGACTGCACACTAATGAGTTGTGCATGCCTTACAGCGTGGATTTGTACAACAATAGAAATTCACTGAGTGTACACTGGTGAATCGAGACAAACAGGGTCGGTGGATTGCATATACTGAACACATCAAACGTGTTTACAAAGTTAAAATTTTGTCCCACTTGAACCAAGGTGAATACGTTAGTCTTTCCCACTTTCTGTGACCAATTAGAACGTACGAAGTGTATGAGGTGTCCACAGTGTACATTTGCTGACACTACCAATCAGATTAATTTACTGGAGACAATTTATCTAGTCGATGATTGTTACTGTTAGCGTTACAGTGACTGTGGTTTACATGAATTGTAACAGACACCGGTCGCTCATTCTTTCATATGTAAAAGTATACGTGTACGTGAACACCAAACACGTACGTGAGATTGTTTACAGGTTCCGCTGAGCAGACCTGTCCTTAGTGAACACTACGGGTCGTCTAGCTAATTAGCCTAGTGCAACCTTGTAGTGATCTTCAGCTATTAATTAAAATTCCTGTGCAGTCGCATCTCATTCACCAAAACAACAACGATCAACACCAACAGGATTGGTGATCAAGAACCAGGGCTTATGGGTTGAGAAAAGAATAAGTGGTTTTTAGTTTACGCAACAGAGTATGAAACTGACACAACAATAATAAGAAGCGGTAATGGGAGTCGTGGCGAGAAAATCTCTAACACTTCGCGCGCAAATGTTCGTTGCACTGATGTTACATCTAACTGACATCGTAGCTGAGAACAATGATTTCAAACCCATTGAGGCAGCCAGTAAAGAATGATTCACAGTCACACAATAAACAACACCGTCTTGTGTCTACACATACTTTGTATTGAGCCCGACGGGTGAACGCATAAGGATGCATCACTCTGTGCTTACCCATTCCCACTTGCTTAATTGCTCTCCTGGAACTTCTGAAGCTGAATTACCCAACCAAATGTGTTCATAAAACGGAAACTTTGTTCACATTTAATTCCGCACAGCCCGCGGTGCCTGAATTTCTCAGTATACACTGATATTACAAAACCCGATTAATAACTCGTTTTTCTCGCTGGAGTTCAGAATGGCAGCAAGTTTACAACCCTACACCAAAGTGTGAGATTTCTTCGAACAGAGTTTGTGCAATTTTTTTGTCAATACCCCTATACGTATACATTACGCAGAATATTTGTGTGATGAAGACGTTTAGATACCAACAGATATTGCCAGTACTTCAAGTTGGAGAAAAGCGTAGTGATTTTCAGGTTCCTTATAGACACGAAATTTGAATTCGGATTATCCATTTCGAGGGAAAACTGTTATGTTAAGTTTACCTCGTGCTACACTGAAATGTCAATTTGCAGGTCTGATTTACTACAAAAGTAGTCAAATTGTGTTTATTACCCATTGTACGGTTACGTGCCAATACTTGTCCAGTAATTTAAGAAAATGCCACGACATTAAAACCCACATGAATCTGTGGAGTCACCCCAGTAGACAGATAAACTACAGTTTCGGTTTCTATCAGAACTGACAAAACTGACAAGGAAGTAAACAGTACGAACAAATTTGCTACAAAGATTTATTTCCTTAAGGTAAACCACAGAATGTCAACGGTCACAATTAGGTTAGTGGTGCCTTCCGTTCACCTCGTGAACTTGTAAGTTGGCAGACAGCAGATTGGCAGGTACGTTTTGATAGAAATGTGTGTGTATGATAGAGGCTGTGGGTCCGGATTGGGTCGAAAAATAAATCTCATAAAACAGTTCTTTTATATTTTAAAGATTAAGTCAAACGATAAGGTAGTTTAGGAGAATCGTATAGTGTTTGACACCTGCAGACTACCTATGCATTAATCTTACCACAGTTTTAATCGTATTAGAAATGATTCGAATAGACCCATGAGTTCATTAGAAGTCAAAGGTGATTTTCGCGAACAGTCTGTTTTCGGTTATTCATCATCGGGCCAATTACATAACATTTTATACCATCATAGTTGTCAAGCGAGAAAAAATCAAGAGCAATTAGTCACATAATTACGTCAGACGGTTGTAAATTGGACGACAATTAGGTGACAAAATTGACCTCCGGAGTTGTCAAGTGGGTAATGGTATTAAAAATGTTTAAATTTTTGAGACTTAGGTACAAAAATCTGTGATCTGTTTGGACTTGAACCACTGACACAATGTTCGGAAATGGCAAACAAATTACCATCTGGACAATGTAACCCCGTTTGGAGCTTAGAATTCCAGCTTTTGAATCCGTTACCCATCCATCATTCGTTTCGTATGGAATAGATTGGACGATACTACTTAGTGGTTCCCTCTGTTTCGGTTTGCTTTCTCAAAATGTTTATGTTGGAATCAGTCATAACATCCGTTGGACATGAAAATTAATTTACTGAAAACACTAGTAGATCTAATGACACTTAAAAGATAATTGAGCTCAGATGTGAATTTTGTGCAGTTCAGGTGTGATTCCTTGGCTCAGCTGTCAAAGTGTCTTTGATGTGTTGTTATTACTGTCGGCTCGAGTCGAAGATACAGAATATTCACAGTCGGTTCCATTACAATCTATTTTGTCAATCAAGTTAGTTTTCAGTCATTCACACGTTGATATATTTCTGGGATTCTGTTCGAAGCACCGACATTTGCAACCCTAGCTTCCCAATCCACAACGCCATTCAGAGTCTGAAATGACCATCACAGTTACAGGAAAGGGAAATCAACATCGTTTGGCTGCACTGAACCTGACAAAATATGCCAAAATTGTCACTCCCACTCGTTCGCACAATTTCGTATGCATTTCATACGCATTCATCCACACTGCGGTGAAGCAAGTTGTCAGTGTCGCCCACTTTTCGATACCTAAAAACCCAACCGATTCATTCACCTGATAACTCATGAAACTCAGTACGGGTCAATCAAGCTTGGCGTGTTGTCCGTCCGAAACTAAAATCTAGCGGCCAACTGAAACAGAATTAGGACCATCGAGTAAAACATTCACAACAACTAATATATGGAATAGTAATTATGAAAAATCTCTGTCGTGAGCCGCTCAACAATCGTACTGGCACACCCAGAATGCAAAGAGATGGCGCTTCAGTCTAACCACCGCGTAATTCCTTCTACGGGGGATGAGTCAGTTGGATTCGTATGATCACCTCCTTACCGTTATAAGCAATCAGGGCTGCGAGGACGCCCACTATTACTACTATCCGTTCAGAATGACCAGATTTGTTGAGCCGACTGACTTACACAGTCCTTGTGGCGGACACATTCCCACTGTTGCAGATAGACGACGTAGTTTTATCGTGCCGTCTGCTTATTTGTCGTATTAGCCATTGGTGCTGTTGGATCAATAGACTTCTGCTTTCTGATTGGTCAATTGTCAGGCTGACCATATTTGTGGTTAGCAGGTCACATTCGTGTTAGTCACCGACTGAGTGGCAGAAAATCCCGCGTATGCTCTCGATTCTCCTGTTCTGATTCCGCTCTGCTGGTGCGGTTATAACAGTCCTGTACCGGAGTTTAACACAATTTAACAAAATTGGCTCTTTTCGAAACGATTTTCTAATAAGTGTGCCGCAATTCTTAAACTGCGCGGTACTTGGGATATGATATTCAGTCAGGCTAAGACACGAGCGACAGCTAACTGATGTTGAACTCGAGTGGCTAGAGAATGAACGGTATTCCGGACAGGTTGCCCAGGCAGTCTATTCGGAGATGAGAGTGGACGTCCGCAATCGTGAGTGATCTTGCGAGCGAGGAGTATACTGTTTTTCATGTTAGGTCCCAGCTGTCTAACCAACGTTGCTTGACCCTGAGGACTGCAAGCTTCATTGCTGTGTAAATTCGTGTGTGACCCGTGCAAGTTATGTATCGGATACCATCCCGAATACATTGAACAAGAATGAATACTAATCGTGTGAAGTAACTCGAAGTCTCTTTCGGGTTTTAACTCCCGGTAGATATCAACCAAGGCCAGATTAGGAAGCAACGTTTCACCTCAAACCCTACCCGTCATATCGTCGGTCATTTGGACAGAATACTGGTGGGGCTGCTGCGTGGATTTCGGGTTTGTCAATAAGACTGCGTAAGTGTGCACTGATCCGTATAATAATGAAGGCGCCAATGACGAGTTAACTGTCCGATAAACGACTTTGGAATGCTTCAGCCGATTCAGTTATATTTGGCCGTGTGAAGTGAAGCATGTGGAACTATTCTCTTCCACCACAAGTCAGGATTAAATCCAGGCGCAAAACCAGTGGGAACTTACCAAGTGTACATTTCCCAGAACTATCTTGGGGTAAAGACAAATAGTGCACACAAAGATGACCGAAGTACCGGAATTACAGATGTGGATTACACGAACGAAGCGTTATGTGCACAGCCAGTTGGTGACCACGACAACAAATAAGGTGAAGTTTGACCGGTCTCAAATGAAGATTCACAGTGCGCCAAGGAAGACAGTATATTTCATGGATCTGAAATTGATTTGAAGCGCATAAATATCAACAGTGATTAGGGATTTCGCTTGACGTTATGTTCAACCACAATCAGAGTGCGGTATATTACGTAGCGAATGCGACTTGTCCACGAAAAAGTAAATTTGAATGAACAGTTCAAGCGTAAGCTATAAAGTTTTCAATCTTCCCATACCCGTAAAAAAGGCTTGGATTGATGGTGCGGAAAATCTCGGCTTATACTGAGTTGATTCAACAGATTTTCTGTCTGTGGTGCTTCTGCAATCGTTGGCTTCTGAGGTGATCCCATTTTTAATCAATGACTGATAGTATTGACTGTTCATTCAAAACTGTCACCATTACTTGTGCGCTTGCGCTTCAGAAGATGAATTCCACTTTGTGCTTGCATTTTTGCCAATATAATGTCGAGTTTTCAGTTTATAATATGGGTACGCTGTGTTCGGACTACACACGGCGTGATCACCGAATGTTTTGCACTTGCCTACCGCACAAGTCCAGAATTGAGTATTCAGGAAAATACAGAGACCTCAAACAACTCGCAGATTTGAGTCAATCAATGGGCACTGACCACATTTGAGCAGCTCACATACGTCTTGTTCACGAAACTAGCGTATTTGGCAAGGTGACTGACCAAAAGGTGACGTAATTCAAGGTACCAAGTTCGGATAACGAAAACATACCAACCCAAGAAACAACCCCAGAAAGCCGTCAATGCTCAAGAAGGTTCTGCAGAAGGTCAATTAAGATCCTCTGAAGACCACATGTTCCCAGTTTAGTGAGTAACAGCTGCTTCATCTCTCTAGTAATATTCTGCACTGTCCAGTCAATCAAGAAATTTACTTTGTGAATTTAGTCAGGTAACTACTTAGCGGTTACCTAAGTGCGTATTCATTTTAAAAAAATAACGGATCTGTGTCTAGGTTTACGGTTGATTACTATATGAACAGACCAAGATCAAGTGAAACTATTGCCAAGTGGCAGAACAGTGGCCGCTGTTGTAGACCCATACATTCCTGTACATAGACACAGGTGAGGGAGCGTATACACAGGTTTGAATAATTCATAACACGACAAGTGACAAGAATCAAACAGTTTTCATGACTAATGACCTGTGACATTTTACGGATGAAATACAATACGTTCATTTCTACTAAGAAGACAAATACGGCTGTGGCTAAATGACTGTATTACGGATAGGTTGAGTAAAGTTTGAAATCGGTGGGAGACTATGCAGTTCTTCCCAAAGCGAAAGGATGAAGTGTCCGTGGTTGACAGGACTACCGAATCAACGTTAAAGCAGAAGCCCGACTCTGAATCCATGAGCGACCAACAATCGACTAGCAATATTCACCAGTAATATTGATTCGTTCGCTGACGATTCAAGTTCAAACCGAGTTACACGCAATCTGTAGATCCGGTAAATACATCTCTGAGTACTCAACGACACAGATAACCTATCCTCGAAACAATTACCGAGACGACGATTTAATACGGTACTAATTGAATCAATGCACAAGAAAAGTAGGTCCCTCAGCTCGAATGTGAAAATTCTCGGAAATCAAACAAAGAACGTGCCTGTATGACAAATTGACAACCAGGCACTCGTCAACAGTGGTGGACAATAAAACAGGGTTGAGCCCAATCAAACAAATGGTCATTGGTTGGGTCAGAACAAAACGACTGTTCGTGCATCGAGAAACGAAGGAATACATAGGTTAATCCAGAAAAAATAGGTGTGAAAAATGTCTAATCTTGGCATTTAGATGTTTACAGGGCTCTCAATAGATAAGGTTAAGGGAAACGGTGACATTAGCCGATGTAAGAACAAAGATGAATAATGTAGTTGATTTGCAGAAGAGAGCAAAGCTTCGGGCCAACTTTCAACATCATGCAAAGCTCAACAATCTTAAAATAACGCAACAAACCTTAACAAAATCAACAAGCAACGATGAGGAATTTTTCTGTAGCACTATCCAATGCTAAATTCACAAGAATAGTGTTTCTGCCGCACAAGACGAATAAACTGAACGAAGCCGAAATGGCTAACGAAGACCTCAGTGAGCTGCGACTGAACGATATGTATGAATGAAAGAAATAATATGAAGGATGCTGAATAGAGGTGGACAAACAACAAATCGTTAGCATTTGCTATGAAGGTTCAACATCGTCGATAAGTTATTGTACATTATGATGAATAATTTAATGAACTAAAGTTTAACCTGAAATGAATTACAGGTGTGTCGGTTAAGAATGGATTAGTAAAATTAAGGAACACAGGAAGCCTATAGCAGCATCTGATCTACCGAACAGACCATGCATTAAAACAGAACCCCGGAATTGTACCAGTCATGTCCACTTCACCTGTGAATGGTATATGGCTTTACGGGCTTGCTATTCACATTTGACTGTCAATTTTTAAGGTAACCGTCAAACTATCTTCGGCTCTTCAGGTTTCTAAACGGCGGATAAATCAACTGTACCGTTGTTGGCACTGTGTTCCACGTGCCACTCTGTCGCACAGTTATAATCAGCTCTTTATTATAGTGCCTATTATTCAGAAATGCGCTTTTCCCGGTCATTTTCACCAAAGCACCATTCTGAGACATTTTACACTTGATCCGTCGGAATGTGAGGAGGGTTGAATAGAAATGAATACACATGATCAATTTTCAACAGCGATGGCAAGTTTTGATCAAACATGGCAGAGAATGAACACTGGCGCTAAATTATGTAATATGTGCGCACTAATAGTGCAGCTTCACTCCTTAGGCGAGAGGTGTTAATTATTTTCCCGTATAATACATGGCTGTTTCTTAAGTACTACAATGTGCGGTAAATATGGCTGTTCCTTAGCCATTCATGTGTGACTTTGTAATTCAGGTACGTCACTTAGAAACTGCCTTGACCATGCCTAGTTTAGTTTGGCCAACATGAACTTGGATGTTCAGCCATTGTGTCGGCAATAAAGTAACCAGATGTGAAGGTCGGTTTTATTCACCGGGTGGCGCTGTTCTCCTTTTAGTTCACATTTTACCGGACGGGGTTCAGGAACCGGGCTCATTGAACGATTGGTCCGAATAAACAGTTTCCCATTAGGGTTAGTCAAAACACCGTGAATAGCATTCACTGTAGCCGAACTAACAAGAGTAACCGTCTGTAAGTGTCAACCATGCGCCCGTGATTTTCTCACTGCTCTCCGGTAAGAAAAGTCTTGATAACATGGCGTTCTTGGTCCATCTTCTTGTGAATGTTGGGCAGCTTAGCTCAATTATCTTCCCGGTGAGTTCAGCTGGATGAACCTACGAGGTCTGTTTCCTGTCATTTGGATCATACGACGGCCGACTGGATTGATGGTCACAACTAACACCATTTCATTACTCTCCGTGGAGTTGATTTGGCAGTTTGTAAGCATGCCTCGGCCAAACAGAAAGGGCAGACCTTATGCATTTTCGTTCATGCGTTCTGTCTGCTGTCCGAAGGCTTAAGAGGTTCGTTTCATTGAGTAACCATACCCGTTCCAAAACACTGACCCGTCAAGTATGGTGAACGTCGCTCGTGTACATTCCCTGCAAGGGTTGACTTTCATTCGACCGACTCTTGAAAACTGACAATATGTTGGACCATTCACTGCTGAGTGCCACTCCTACTACTCATTATTAGTGATATGAACAAACCACCTTTACCTGTAAAACAATTTGGAAATAATCGGGAAAATTTCGTTTGTCGGTAACACACCACACTCGACACGATAACTTCATCAGATCACAGGAACTAATTGGAAAGCTGACAGTAATTTACGTAGGTTAGAGATGAGCTGCTGAATGGGCTGGTTTGTACTAGGTCATCAAATGTATTTGCATGCAAGGGAGACAATACGAGGTTCACATTGTTAACTACAATAAGTGAGGAACTGACGAGAAATTAAATAAAACTTGAGCAGCCCGGTGGAGTAATCGAATGTTCGAGCGAATTCAAGAAACGCACAAGCAGAAATGATAAGCTCGGTCCGTTGAAAAGGTAGTTTGACTCAGCCATAATTGCAAGCCAGTTTGCCTTATACAAGATTGGTCACCAATTGTCAGAATTTTCGGCGCTGTTACACGGCCTTCACAATTGTAACGGTCTCTGAGGCCAGCTACTTCTGTGTAGTTCGAATCACGCTCAATCACCTTGACGTTTTGCTAATCAATTTAATGATCCGTGTCTATGCTATAAGCTATTGCGGAATCTCTTACGATGGTTCAGCATTTCAGCCTGATGGCTTTTTTTATTTGCACTCTCTTTTGATTGTGAAAAGCTAAGAACAGGTCGACTGTCGACAGTGTTCCCCTGATGATTACTAGACCATAGAAAGTATCTGATGCTCAAAGCTGAAAACGTAGCACGTCCACAACTTTTCACTTGACAACCCATGCATTACATAGCCCGTATGCTCAACTGCTCTTCTGAACATTCATTTCCCTCAAGAACGGTTTTGCTACAGCAGTGAACGTTTCATCAGCGGATCGCCATTTCCCATGTGTCCACAGCTCATTTCACTGGTTTATATTTTATCATTCGTGTACAGCACGTTTGTTTAACAAGTTGATTCTAAAGCTCGAAAAACAAATTGGTACACAACAAATGATGTTTACTCACGCGGCCACAGTACGGCTTCCAGGTTGGCGCTGTTCACTCAGATCCTTACATTTTTTATTTGACTGTCACCTTGCCGCTGATGACCCAAAAACAGGTTTCGTTTGATTGAACCTACGTACAGTATGCCTACACTAAACCATACGACCAATAGCAGGAGTCAAATCAGACAAATCGGTATGCTCCATATGGCCAGCTATGACAAAATATTTCCTAGCATGGTTTAGTAAAAGAGTTCTGGGTGGTGAAATTATTAAAAGAAGGAATATATAAACTATCTTCGCGATCAAAAGTTAGATTGTTTGAATGCAAAACCGACAAATACAGACAAGTACTTCCGACAGCTCGCATTTAATGTGGGTGGCATTCTGTGAATGAGTGTAACATTTCGTTTCAGTCTGTTGTGATTGTTTACTGGAATGCTCTTGAGTTACTGAGGTGTGTGATATGTTTCTCTGCTTGCAAGTTGCTCACTCAATGGGCACTGTGATCTACTGGGTTCATGTAGTAACTGGTCTAAAAAATTTTCTCATTCTGCAATCTTATCCCTCCTTCAGTTCTTCTGTCCCATGTTTAAAATCATACTGCTGAATTATCTCACTGAGCTAACTGACACCATAACCTGTATAGTGACGAACAGTTCCCTATATATTACGCTGCTTTTTTACGTTCATCTCGTTATTACACACATTCAACACATTTATCGGGGCCCTCATTCATTGTTGTTCTGCTCATCGCCGTTTTTATGTAAAAACGTGAATGTACTGTCCTACTCTAAATAGAGCCATGTACTACGTTCTAATGACATTACAAACCGTCCTTTCTTTCAAAAAGCAGGTTGCTCTTGACTAATGCCCAAACTTTACTTCCCATTAGTGTAACAGCCAGACTGTCTTCAGTGCACTGTTCATCTTATATAGTGACCCTAGTTTCGGTCGGACTTGAATTACTTGAGAATGCGTTGTTTACAATGACGCCGTGCATTATTCAGTCCACTTGTCCTGTGCAGCTTAGGTATACACAGGAAAACTGAAATCGGGTTTGATTGTGTTTATCTTGTTCATTGTTTCCCTATTTAGTACCTATTAAGCCCTTGCCTTCACCACTCCCACAACCCTGTTATATCAAGACGGGTTAAGTTATCGACGTTGTTTGAAAAAGATAAGGTTAGTCATCCGTTCCACCGTCGTAGCTCCCTGACAGGCACTTGGCAGTGAAATGTGGTCAACCGACTGCACGTTACCTGCTGATCAGGAGGTCTTAAAGAACCATTAATATGCGATCCTTTTCATGACAACATTGAAAAGGCCGGAAATTGTATAGAATAGGTTTGATTTCAAGTTTATCAACTAAATCAGGATAACCGAAAATCTTGAGTGACTTCTGACTCAGTGTACGAGATACTTTGTTAAAAGCGACATAGACAAACCAGTTGAAATTGGGATATACACCGATGAGTTCATGAAAATGATATACAGTTTTCTTCATGGATCTCGTAGTCTGCAGTCTTCTGTTTGACAAAGCAAATATGAAATACTGGCTTTAATCAACTGTTCACTGTTCAGATTTTTCAGACATCTAAACTGATAAGGATGCCTAAGCTCATGCTATGTGACAGATTTATTTTAAAATGGACCTGGGAGTACTTTCAAATGCGAAACCTAGTCCACCAATACGTTTTTAAGGTGAGTGACTAAACTGTTTATATTTCTCCCGGTATAAATTTTACTCCCTGTTAGTTTGTGCTGGAGAAGCACTGACGGAGTGAAACAATTTATAAGGACTAGACTGGGTAACACCGGGAAGTATTTTCGCAGCATGTATGCCACACGCTTTGCCTTACTTGGACTAGTGCAGTGTGTTACCATCGTTTGTAAAACGTGGCGGTATTTTGGAATTTGTCCAAGTGTAGTCACGGAGGTTGTCATAAACCACACTGGAACAAAACAGTCGATACGGGCCTGTGGTAATTAAATAAAACAGACGTTGAATCGTTTTCACTGGGTGCCACATGAACGAATCTGTGAGGTACTATGGATTGTATATATTTCTCGTCCAACTAGTAAACAATCCAGGAAACATTATTCGTTGTAATTACTGAAGCTAACTCCTGATGTAATCTGAAGACTAGTTCAATGCTCACGCGAACCAATTGGGTTGATTCTCGATGAAAGACCTAAATCAAGCATAACAGATAAAATCCAAGTACACTCCCGGAATTTCGAGCTGGCTTATATGAACGACTATGGTGGTTATCACATCTTGGGTTTATATTTTAAAACTGAATTACTAACAGAGATTTACGTTCCAGTTAACATTTTTCGGCTGGTTTACCTTTAATTTTTCGCGCCAAATATTCATCGCACAACAAAATTATCTAAATCCAAATCTCAATTAGTGCAAACTTTCACTTCAATAGAACTTCCGGTTACATTCAACATTTTAAATAAACCAGTGTTTAAAATTAACAGTTCGCTAACTGCTCAGCATTAATTTGCTAACCAAGTGAAATTTCCAGGAACATTATAAAGACTGTTTCATTGTTTTTTGTGACTTAAACCGGGTGTGCATTTTTCTATCATACACCATAAACTGCCATTAGGTTACAGGAGTTGTCAATCTGACAGAGAAGGCAATTTCTTGCCAAAGCTGTATAAATACAGCACCAATCCTTGTTGATGCAAAAGTTTACGAATGCAGTGTCTTAATGCACACCTTTGTTGATGGAACTAATGCGATTAATCACACATTGTCAAACTGTGGTACGGTGACAACTACGGCTAACAACTCTAGGAATTACAGTTGGTGCTCAGAGGTTATATGACGGCGCTCCACCGATCGGTATCCGTGATAAGTTGAACTAACGTTTTCAAAGATTTCTCTAGGAAAAACAATACCTGTATCCCAAATTACCTAACCTTCTATCGACTGGAACATTCCGACTGAGGAACTCTTGACCGAATGCGTCGAATTTTGAAACCCCCGAACTTAATCACTAATGTGAAAATAATATCCATCTCTATTTCGACCAATTGCGTGTTGACTGTAATGCCAACCCCCGTTTACGACTCATTCCATTTTATGGAACCCAAGTGTTGCATCCATAAGATGGACTATCTGAACCACTCAGTGACAGAGGAGAGTAGTCGCTCTGATAGTTGGTTCATACAGTGAACCAATGCCCTAGATATGACGGATCTCAACAGTATAGTGAAGCCAAACGAAGAAGGAATTTCCAAACAGCCTACGCTGACAGTCTAGCCAACCAAATCAGTTGACAGAAAAATGACCATACATTACTGAATTATGGTCGTGCTGGCCATGGCCTTGTTGTGCAGTATGTGCGTGGAAAGCCCTACAGGTTCACCGTCCTCGTGTGTTTCTACAACCGCCACACACCGGTTGCACATGACTGACTCGTGGAAGGCTGCATGATTTGATTGCTTGTTGTGCCAGCCAATAGATAGGCGTATAGTTGACAGTGTGATTTTATGCTTATTAAAAGCTTGTGGATTTGAAGTGTTCCAAATGAAACGCCACCGACAGTTGAACGCAGCGTTCACATTCAGTTGGTTCAATGAAGACAGCCATTTCAAATCAGCTGAAGAATCCTGATCACCAGTTATCTACTGGGTCAAACAGAACGAATCTACTCCTTCTCTTTTCGAAATAATCAAGGCACAAGTCTGTGGTTAAGTGTTTGAGTATAAACATTCGATCACGCCTATTGCGTTGTGGTTAACAGGCCACTCTCATAAACGCGACGGTCGAAGTGCGGATTTCGGTCCAGACGAGAACATGCACTGCTGATTGGCTGCAACAGGAACAAAACTCCAGTTCAGTGCTTCCTTTCGATGAGAGTCAGACGAAAGGCTTATCAGAATGCGGAGGCTACGATGGAGTGCGGGCGGTGTTCTATCTGAAGTTTTATTTCAGTTACCGTTAAAAATCCGAACAAAGCCTGATTATATTACAACCAGCGTATTTTCGATGGTGAGTGAACTATGGAAATGGTGTCTGTTTCGTTCACGACAGATCACAAGGATCCCTGTGTCACGGGTCGTTTGGCGAAACTAGTCGACGTCCCCGCCGGTGTTTCTTGCGAAGGTTAAATAATATATTACGGCAATAGATTGAGTAGGGTACTATAAATTCCTCGTCTCTAGTGTGAGAGAAATGTTAATGATTGTGCTTCGCCTATGACCTACTCAAGACTTTCTGAGCTTCGTGTTGCTGGTACGATAGTGTTATCCAAATCATGGATGTCATTTGACAGCAGTGAATGCGTGTTTATGACATATAACATTTCCATTTGAACTTTTGTGCGCAGATGCACGTCAGACGTTCATTGATTTGAGTGCTGTAACGCCGAGACATAGGTGGCTTCTCAAAAATTAATTACCACCATTCGCTTGTATGTCAAATTTCTTCCCAAAAATTAAAGTACGAAAACTTATCGGTGTCAAGGCGGTCGTATTTAGCTGAGGTAATCAGTCAAATTATGATCCTTCGAGTGGTTCATATGTTGTAAATTCTTCATTTGATTACCTGTTGTTTGCAGTAAACCTACTTCTGTTCTCATCTAAACATATTGTAGGACATATATTGTAGAAGATTTTTGCTATGCTTTTGGTTGCTTTCAAACTAAGTAGTCTTCTACACACTTTTTAAACTTATGTACTCCACACACTCAACTCTATCTGTTATTTGGGCCACTGAGTTCGATAATAGCCTGGTAGATTTAAGCGTTTTACTTACGAGACATTTAACCTGGTCCACATATTCCCACGGACTGTTCAATCGGTCCCTTTTCGAAAATAGGCCTACTGGAAAGTCTATGGAAAATCGACAGCTGCGATCGTTTGTGGGTGATATTCAGTCTGTATGAAATCCGAAAATCCTCTACTACTAATCAATGGTCTGCACACCTTGAGAAGGTGTGCTAATCAAACTGCAGATCAGGGGAGTCTGCTCGTCAGCTGTAGTGCGTCACCAGATCCAGTCAGTTCTGAAACTCTATTATGCTGGAGCTGGATTGAGTTCTGTTCCAATAACTCAGCGGGTTCCCCATGGAAACGCTAGATATGGTACTTATCATCTTGGTTGCGATTACGATAACTGTTACATCAGCAGAAGGGAACAGCGCCTGCTTCAGTAAGCGGCCGAAAACCGGCATAAACAGTTTAAGCACTTTGTTATATGAATGAACAATTGAACAAACAACCAAGCACAAAATCCGACGTAGTCAACTCCCGGACGCATCCTACAAAATCTCGCGATGTCAACATACTCATCTTGTTCACTGTGTTATCAAAACTCAAACCCAAAAATCTTGGCCAGCAGCAAAGGCTTGCTAATCGAACACAACAACTGGCGTTGTGTATGCAGTGCGATGAATCACGTTGACCGCATCTAGTAGTACCAGTCCTTCGATCGAACCCTAGTTTATTCAACAGTTGTTCTCGAATACTTTTACTACATATTCTAACTATTAGTGGTTTGCAGCTGACGAGACAAGTCGGTGTTACCGACCTGTAGCGAGTGTCCTTCGGCTGCTTCGATGCGCTAAATCAAGTGAATGCGAAGTCTTAAATTTTGTAGCACGTTTTCAACCGTCAAACTGTTAACAGAAGTTGTCGACATTTATCGTGGTTCACTGCGCCTACACAGGTTAACACAAACTTTTAATTTCAACAACTTATCCAGCCCCGTCTGCTCGATTCAAACTGGTCATCGTTCCTTTGACGCACACGACGTGTGCACTCGGCATAGAGTATCCATTTGACATCCGTCGTGTCCGCTGGCTCGGTAGTGTTCGCTCATTTAACCCAAAGTGAGAATGCATCCTCTTACTGGCGAGCCCTAGTGTTCGCCACCGGTTTCAAGGTCATTATTTGCTCACCTGGCTTTGTTAAGGACTTGTCACAGTGTCAATGAATTTGCCTGAAGATATTTTCACCACATTCTGTCTAAAAATGCCAGCGGTTTTATATCAGTGTGATTGGTCAAACCGGATCACGCTGGAGATGGTGTTGGCTGAGGCCATTGTTAAACCACAACAGTGTGGCAGCGTATCCTTCTCTCGGGTAGGCCGAGCACGGCAAATCGTGTTGAATGGGCAAATGTGACTGGCTCTGAGATTCCACGCCTGGTCAGCCCTAACCTTGATAGGTGAAAATCCGTTTGATTAAGGCAGGGTCACTGAAACACAATATCGACCGTATCAGTGACTGGATTACGGTCGAAACTTAAAAGTAGTCGACAGAAAATTCACTATCGGACGATGAGGATGGAGAGTGAAACGAACGAGTGAATTTCGTGCCACAGAGTAAACGGTCATAAAAAGATATGGGTAGTTCCAGAAAGTGTAAAACAGTTAGTCAAAAACAATTTGCATACATTTTTAAACTCCAGACAGTGACGGGCGTACAGCCAAGTTAAGTTCACCTCCAACTTGGGAAGGGTGCGTAAGGTGGTTTGTGTAGATCACGCTCACAATTAAACATAGTAATGCGCATCTGAAGGAAACCGTGTGCTGTTGAATTGCTCTTATCCTGAGCAAATATTCTTGAAGTAGAAGATATCAACTCTTTCCGAATTTGGCCCATTTATTAGTGGAATAAATCCGGTGTGAATTCGTAAATGTTGGACATTGGAACTTTTGCACTATTCTTGCACATCTGTAATGAACGACGTACGGTCCAACAAGCCAAACGGGGCGCAGTCAGATAGCGTTTGCAAACTGTGTTGAGTGAACACGACCGACAGAATCTACCCAAAGCTGACAACCTGGTATCATATTTTAGTGAACTGATTCGTCAGCCTACTGAGACGAAATATCAGGAAACAGAATTAATAGAAACCCATAATGCATGGATGAATGTGTCTGTCCTTGTTAGTACAACGGATAAGATACTGGCTCCAGCGGTGACTGGAAAATACAGAAGTATCGGATAGTATGCCAGTTCCGTACTAATGTTTGACGAACAACTGGATGATCACCAGTATTTTTGGGGGGGAATTAAACATTAGACAGTTGGCGTTTGATCTTGTATAATCGAAAGATTGGTCCTCGAGTGAATATTCAAAATCATTGGATGCCACATATGTGTCACAGTTACGGCACCAGTCACTTTTCTTATGGATCAAACCGCACCACAATCATTGAAAACAAACTCAGAATAACACCTTGTGGGTTAATCGTGAATAATGCTCAGAAAGATTGAAAAGTGATTGTGTTACACAATTTTCGTCTGATGAAGGTTATAAAATTAATATTCCATTGATGCGATTAGAATCACTGTGATATTTCAGTAAGCGTTTTCTGCATAACAGATTTTGCAATTACACTCGACTGGCAGAATCCCGATTTCTATGAAACTGAACCGACGGACAGATGGCAGCAGTCTCCTGTGGTTCGTAGTGAAAATTTCACTGAGCAACTAGGGCAAATAGACCTGCAAAAGTGTAACAACGAAGAACGCTTTGTCACCTTCTAATATCGTCTCTCTCACTTGGTGAACCGAACACATTAGTGGAGGGTGAAACAGCGGGCAAAACCTGGAGGGTGAGAGTATGCTGAGGAGCCTAATCGTTCAGTACCCATGAAGAAGGGTCACACCACTTTCGACGGAAAGAGTTGCAAAATCATATAAATCGCTGTACTTTGTTGAACCGTGATTCATTGACTGACAAGCAGTGTGAGATATGTGGTTTGCTCACCATTACAATTAACACATCTTTTCCTAAGGCGTTCGAGCATTCTGCATATTAATCAGGAGCCAGTGTAGCCGAGCGTTAGAATAAAAATGATTCAATCGTGCTTGATTTGAGGTCAGCGGTGCAATGGTCAACACTGCTGCGTCATGAAAATCTGTCCAGCGTTCAAATTTCGGTCAAGACGAGTGTGTTCTCTAAGAATTGCGTAAATGGAGAATGATGATTCCCTTCGAAGGTGGACAGTTGAATGTCTGTGGGAACGCAACACCTGTAACAAATTTTGAGTAAGGTTCAAATCACATCCATTGTCTCTAAAATCTTATGGTAAATATTTTGACGTTGTTACGGTAACTACAGAGGTGATTTGCGTTGAGTCAACCTTTGGTATCTTTCGATCGATTGCCGTAAGATGTATCCACGAGGTCTTTCCCACGCCACCAGTTATCGTTGTACTGGTTGTCTGCTCTCATGTTTCCGAAGTTGGCTTAATCCTGTCAATAACTCAGTTCATAGTAAGCGTGGTTTACGCCAAAACGCTGAGTTTCAAATTGTTGGCTGATTGACAGAGCTGATACGTCACACATTTGGCGTCCAATCAACTGGGTGGCTGAATAATTTTCAGAGGTAACTATTTTGCAGTTTTGATGTCACGTTGGGCAAACGAATGAACACTGATCAAGAGGTCGTGGAAGTTACCGTCAAACTGGTGTCCGTCACTGATTTCTATCAACACGTGAGAAGTCACGGTCCGGGTGAATAAACGGGAAATTTGATTCATTCTGAATCCCGTCCGAATTCGTTCACTAGAACAAGGTGGATTCACATACATGCTCTTCTGTGTGACTGTCACCCTCGAGATGGGGCACTTTCATACAAACAGTTCACCTAGTTATCTTCACAAAGGATCAAAAGAGAAAATGAATATGATTTCAGTTGATCAAATTTAACGGTACGGTAATTTACAACTACACTGTTCTTAAACAAACTGACCGAAATGAGAATCGTACGGGTGGAACCGTGTGTACTAGGGATGTTCAAAGAGAAAATATTATACAAACATTCCGGTTACGGGAATAAAACACTGAACAGCCAATACCTAAAATTTGTGCCAGATACTTATCCAAAAATAAATTTGACTGGAAATCATACTACCAACAAAACTGTGGATAATACCTGCCCGTCTCAGCGGCCATCCGTGAGAATTAGTCAATTTTCCACGGTCTTGAGTCTGGCTGATCATGAAGAGTTTGAATGCGCACTGGGGACAATTCTATTCAGCTGGTTAATGAAGCAGGAAAATAAGTGAGATCATGGTATGACTGCTGACAGTGACGGCCTACTCGAAATCACACTAAGTGATCACATTAGGCAGGAGTAAATCAACAATGCAAAGCGATGCTCGCTCCATTCATTTGCAAGCTACCATGGACTACAGCAAGTCGGCTCCTGTTAGTTGCAACGTCAGTGAGATCACCTGCAGTCAATCTTTAGCAAACAGCAATCTACTCATTAATGAGGCATACTAACGGAAGCCTATCATTATTTATGATAAATTGACAGTAATTACGTTGCATTGTTTGTGTCGAAACTGTGCCTAGGTGGATAAGATAGCGTTCCACGCGTAGGCTCCCATAAAAGCGATTGATAGAACGGATCACGTCTATTAAACCATATCAACGATGCTGTGGAAAAGAAGGGGTGAGTGCCTTCATGCGACTACAAAATAAATGGACGGCAGAAACCGTGCAATTTCCATCTCTGTCTTAACAACGTACATCAGCTTTTTTCACTCAACATTGTGTATCATCACGTTTGTTTTAATTGGTGAAACTTGTTATCCGCTGAAAACAATCTAAATCTCGTTTACTTGATAGAAAGTTGTCCCTCTTCTTAAACGGTTCAATCAAACGCGTTGAATTCCTAATTATCATCAAAGTTACAGGAGAAGCATATCAACTTCGAAACACTTAGGTTTTGTTTTTATAGTGTGAGCTCAAAAGAGTGCCAACTAACAGGATTAGCAACGAACAGACAGTTGAATAGTTTTCTAAGTATTATAAGCTTTTCGAAGGCGATTGCTTTCAGCATTACTAATTTTGGCGGTACAGTTTGCACACACATTATGTGAATGAATCAACGATATTGAAATATACATATTTTGGGCACGTGATTATTTATTATTTACCGTTTCATAAATAATGGATAAACGGGACATTACAAACAACCGCAAAAGTGAGCCCCATTAGATGGCGGAGGTAGATAAGCTAAACCGTGCATTGCGCAAAATTTGGCAACCCAAACAGATATTGCTTGTTTCAGGGTATTGTTTTGACAGTTCTTTCAAAGTATTATTCAAGAACAACACTTCTAAGAAAACGTTTCCCTGAATTAAGTGATTGTGTATTTTCAGCCGTCAAGTTACCACTGATCTATATTGGTTCTCACTAGCATTCATTGCCGTATTGATGCAACGCGCCTGTTTCATTGAATCAATCATCTCCGTGTTTGAATGACTAGAACGGTTATATTTGTCTCTCCGACGTATTATCTACTCATGTGACTATGTACTCCCTCGTTTCAACAGGCGGTGGTTGGTCATTGCCCCTTTTTATTCTATGTTTTAAACAAATACCCGAAACATTATCATGTTTCGGTTACTCTACTAAGTTCTCCAAAAAGTTATTAATGATGCCGATCCTGTTGATGATGTTTTTTTAAGTGGCGTGTAGTTAAGTGTAGTTTTTTGCTTTTGATGAATACACTGTTTGTGCTATCACTTTTCAGTTTTTGGCACATTACTCCCCATAAGTGTGGAACGCAACAGCAATCAATGTGTTTCTCCTCGTCGACGGACAATGTGACATCCTCGACACTCGTTGTTACTTATCATGCTGTCAAATAATGACACTTGGAATATGTGTTTATATTAACTGATTTTTGACGTATTCTGATGCTTTGCTACGTCGTAACCAAAGTCGGGTCAACTTGTTGTTGACTTACTGTGATTACTGATGAGTAGTCCGGGATTTAGTTTATTTTCAAGTTGACCATCACTCACATTTGATCGCAGCGTTCGCATTCACATAGACTTTCCAGCCAGCCCCTTTCGAAAAGAAGCACTAGACTCGAGTTTCGCTCTCATTAGAGCTCGTCAGTAGTGCATATCCTTGCCACGACCGGTATTTGAACTCCAACCATTCCGATCATGAGGCAACCGTGTTAACCACTGTACCATTGACCTCACATTAGGCACAACCGAATTATCAAATCTGAACGCTCATCCACCTAGCAGGTTTAATGAGATCAGTGATCTCGACCTGTCTCGGAAGTCCTAATCGCGGGGTTATAGATGGGAGTTAACAGGACAGTTACTGTGTCTCCTCTCGAGACGATCGGGCAACCTGATCATTGCTCACATGCGAGAGTACTGTGTAACTTATCACGTGACCGTCAAACCCAACAGCCACGTTGTTGGAGTAAGCACCAATATGTGCACTTGGTTTTATGAGGTAAAAGTAGTTATCTCAGTTTAGCTAACAGGTGTCCTGTCGTATATAACATGGCAGGTGCTTTAGTAAAGAGAGTTGGTGTGCAATACCATGATGGATTGTGTGGGGTGCCCATAGTCAATATTCGCAGCGGTCCTTCAATTTATCGAATATAACGTCCTTGTGAAATCCACTCCCCTTTGTTGTTCTAAGGAACGGATGTACCCTAAAATGTCCCTGTTCCCTTTTATTAGTCTGCATCAAACAGATTGGATTGATGGTTGATTGATTAAGTGCCTCATATGTTGGGAGAGTGAACACGTTAATTTGTGAATCTACGATGGTTAGACAAGGAAAGCGGTGACTAGCTGCGCGCATCCAAATTTCCCCGTCTCATGTGAAATGTTCCACTTTGCTGGATATAATACAAACTTTCACGGATTCGACTAACTGAAAGGAATGACAAATGCTACTAAGTATATAGTGGATGGAAATTGCGAAATTGACATTGTCAATACCGTAGTATGCGTATATATTTATGATGAGCGACTGCCACGAGAAAGTTCATGGGCTCGTGAGTCCTCACAAGCATACAAGGCTTATGCTTCCCCGTTTCTGTGTAAGTCGGAAGACAAAAATCTTTGGGCAATTGAAGAAATTGAAGGAAACAGTTTCATACGGATAGAACTGGATAAACACAAGAACACTGATCTACGGTATGTCATCACAGGGAAACAACCTACCGATAAAACCTAAAAACATACCGAAAGATAGCAATCATCGTGTATAAACAGAGTTACCAAAAGTACACTGGCGCACTAATAGGCGTTCGCATCAGGTGACCAATGGGAACACGCTAGGATGCTGGTCAAGAAAAATGTGGCTCCGACTGGCGCAGATCTGTGAGCTTATCGTACGGAGTCTTGAACACCTGTAACTATATGGTTTGCCGATGCTTCCCATAGTAGGCAAACGGTAAATAAGGAGAGATTCAGCTTGCTCACTAATTTGCTCGTTTGAAGATCTGTGCTTAGCGGATGGGGAGGCCATATTTAATCATGTTGAGATATGTATTTGCCCATTCGTGCCAACTGTATTGACCTGCCATGACACAGCGTTAAGTTATTCACAACCAAAATCCTAATCAGTAATACAGAAGATAGTTCAGATTCAACAACGACGATAAAGTGAGTTCTCCGGTTCAAGAGTGAAAGTAATCTGAGAAACACAGCGTTTGTCTCAAGTCAAAACGACTAGAACTGTTGCCTGGCCGGTTTAATGAGGTCGGGGATTTCGAACTGTCTCGGAATTCTTAATAGCAGAAATGACAGAGTGGGTCGGGTCACAGTCTACAGGAGGAGGGTGGCAATGTACGAGACTGTCACACGTGCCTCTCGTGTGACGTGCGTTTGTTGGTGTCAAATGGCTTACGATTGTTCGGGTTTCAGGTGACTGTGGGATAATTGGCCAGCAGAAGTGAAGAGTATTTAGACACACACACACACAGGGGTTGTGGGTCTGATGGCAACAGTTGATAACACTCGCAACGAACGCACATCACACGAGAGGCACGTGTGCCAGTCTCGTACATTCGTCAACATTCCCACCCTCCTCCTGTAGACTGTGACCCGCCCCACTCTGTCATTTCTACTATTAAGAATTCCGAGACAGTTCGAAATCCCCGACCTCATTAAACCGGCCAGGCAACAGTTCTAGTCGTTTTGACTTGAGACAAACGCTGTGTTTCTCAGATTACTTTCACTCTTGAACCGGAGAACTCACTTTATCGTCGTTGTTGAATCTGAACTATCTTCTGTATTACTGATTGTGATTTTACATCCAAAATCAACATTAAGACACATGGTTTTCCACATTATACAACCGTCTCTTTAACGATCATTTTTTTGTAAGTACCTAGTTGTATTTGAGTTGATAACTTTACACCACGGGTGAACCACATGAGTGGATTCGAATTCCCCGTAAATCTAGCAGAACAAAGGAAAAGCTTGCTACCAACCGTTTATGAGTTAACTGCCAGTATATCGGTATCAGCAGGAAATCTGATGATGATGATAATCGCCTGACATCAGTTAGATGATCGTCACATTTTAATTACAATTCAGACAGTCTTCACTTAACGATTCCATTTAACGGTCTTCAGATTTTTCAGGGAGGCAAGTTAAAAGAAGGCAAGTTCCTCCGTCCAACAGATCGACTTTTGACCAAGAGAAGTGATGTTGTTATGGATTTAGAAGACGCAATTTACACTCAGGTTGGATCGCCGATTTTACTGTTGAAATCTGTGTTCTACGTGATGCGCATTCACTGACGAAGAAAGACCATTGCAGACCACTCCATATTTTAGCGACTTTCAATTGAAATACGTTGAAAGAATAAATTCTGGAAACACAAGTTAACTTACAATCTTTATAAGCCAATTGAATTTAGTTTACGGTTTTGATCTTCACAAACTGAAGTTACCGTTGAGCCACGAATATCGTTTGGTAGTTTACTGTGGTTTGAACACTTAGTTCCGCACTCTCTGGAAGCTAACACTTCAGCTGTTATAGGTAACCTTTATATGGTATCAGTCCTACCAGGACATTGTATCGAAATACACAAGATTCGTAAACAAATAATAACACGTTTTGATAATGCGTTACATTGTCGATTGGTTACTGATGAGTTTTCAGAGGACATTACGGCAAGCTGACACGGGTGGTATATTGAGACTGGCTGACGGAGAAGGTTGAAATTTCAAATGAGCAATGTCACACATGGGTCAGTACTCAAGAATCAATTTGTACAGTTTGTCCGCCACTCCACTTCGACTAGAGAGGACTGTCACTCCTCAGATTCATCGTCAGTACTGACAGTTTGTAAAAATCACGCAAAATAAGGTCGCACTCCACTGATATCTGTAATTCACTAAGGCGAAGGTTCATTCAACCTAAAAGAAACGATACTACCAATGCTGAGCATCAGTAAGAATGTAGACAAAATTAACACCACCCGAATACGAGTGTCTACTGATGTTATGGAAAACATGGTTAAGGGGTGAAAGCAAGCGACCGTCTGAATAACCAACCCCAGTCATACAACAACTCCACGTGTGAAGCGGCGTATGGTGTCCCAATATTTCGCGATCTCATCCCCCTCATATTCCATGTCTGCGAGGTCAACTGAAAGTTACACTGCGAGCCACAATCATGCAATTTCAGATCATACTTATCCATACACATCTAGGGCATTGGCGGCTCTGACCAGATAGCAAGAAATGTGACATCTGCATTTACAGCGCTGCGCACCTCAGTACCCATATCCACGGTTCGACAGTCACGTTGAGCACAAGGCATACCGTACATAATCCAGTAAACTTTGAAGAAATGAAGCCGTTTGTCTGAACCCGAGTATTGCTGTACAGAAAAGGTGATGGTCATGTGAGTCGCAAGTGAATGACCCAAACTGCCCCCAGAATATGAACGCATCGGTGGCAAATTCCGAATGGAAAGGGGACAAAAATATCGTGACTAAAATTGTGGAGCGATCCAGTTCCAGCAGTGACTGTCACTTATGTGGTTCATCTTTTCTAGCCATGCGGGCTGATATCCATCGTCAATCATTCTGTCGTTGTCTGGGTGAATACTGAACACCTGGGTGTTGAAGCCTCTAGTAACAGAGCGAAAATGCCTTTGTGTGTTCATTTTCCGTACGGTTAAACATTCAGCGGAGAGCCGTCTCCTTAGCCATAACTGGGAAGTTGAGAGAAGATTATTAGCTGAAGGCGAAACAATCATTTCACCAAGGCGACTGGACGTGTATAAATAACTGGAGTAGAAGCCAAATTAGAATAGGGTCGCAACACACTGACCATAGGTATGTTCAAATTATGCCCAATTTATCTGAAACAAACAACCTCTCAGAAAATGCGTTAGCCAACCCGGCTTCAGCGGCGCTGATGTGAGTGTGAGAGTCGAACCAAAGTCTTGTTAGAGGTTACTGAATGAGTTTCAGGTCAGCGAACTGGGCAAAACAGTCAACTAACTGTGAGTGTACATACAAGTTTACGGGTATAATGCACGGAATAAAATTTACTGATTACAGAAAGACCACTGAGGTGCGTCCATGAAAATGGTCGGAATCTGATTATTTAGTAGGCTATTAAGACACGGCCTTACAAAGTCATGAATTTTCTAGTTCATCCGAATTCATCGATAATTTTTCCATCAGTATCATGTAGTGAGCAGCTATACCGCTAGTAAACTCAGAAACAGTCCGTTTTCACATCTTACACTTAAGTATCCGTGAAACGACTGAGCCAAAATGATCACTCTGTGAGTGTTCTCAGGTATCACGCAGATAAGATGTGACAACTCATACCTGTTCTAATCAAACAACGGTTTTGCCTACAAAATCTATCAGCTAATGGTGAGCTTTGTGTGTATATTTTAATCCATAAAACGGTCCCTACAAGCACCACTTTATAACGTACACCTCTTAGCGTTGAAAGTGTTTGGGGGACTTACGTGTGCAAGATCAGTTACCCAGTTGATGGCAACTGCTCACCAAAAACACACGTATTGGCTTTCAAGATCAGCACTTAAGGCTGCATTCTGTTTTGCTTGCTTCTTTCTCTCAACACCAAGCGAAGACAAAAACTTGTGGATCATTGTAATGCTTTAAATTGCCGAAACCACGTCACAGTGCGTCGGTTGTTGCGCAATTGCGATTCCCAACCGAGCTTACGTAACCTACCAAAAAACAGCCTTACTAAAACAACACACATCACTTACCTGAAAGGGTTGTCTTGTGGTTGACTTTCACAGTTGTGTCCCCTGGGCTATTTTAACACTTCCAGATCACTCACCTTAGACGGATGAAATATGTTCACCAAATGGAAATGTGTCTTTCAGGTACGTAAGTGACACAATTTATGGGGTACCTCTTCCGCACAGTCCTGTCTCAACGGTCCTGCAATGCATTTTGCTTGCCCTCAGTTATCGGATGTCAAATAATCTGCATTTTAAACGCAACACCCATGTATATATAAATATATGAGTACTCAAGTTGTACCGGTGCTTTGTTTCTGTTGACCACGTGACCGAAATCTAACGGAGTCAAATGATCAGGATGTGTTTGTTTCCAGACAGTTAACATTTGAGCACTTCAAGAATTTTACATTGTAACGGGAGGCAGATCCTGTTTACAAAAGATGTTCTTCTACAAGTCAGGAAGCTCGCTATTTTTACAGTTAATTTGAAACCGGGTAGTTTGAAAGTCTGTCAAAATCTACGGAATTTTCAATTAACTATTTTGTTTTTCTGGAAACTTACTTGATCCTCCAATTGTATCAAGCTCAAGAACAGATTCGTCAAGTTTCTAATGAGACTGTATCATAAAATGTATTTCTTATCAAAATGACTCACTCTGTTATTGGTAGAGCCCTTCAGGAAAACTGTCGTTTTCTCAGTTTCGACAGCACAGGCAACATTAAGGCGCGTACACGCAACTATTCAGGTGTGCGACTCTCAAAAATATCCAGTGCCTTGACGGAATTTGATTTGACCTTGAACCTGTTTTTCCTGTGGTGTTTGGGTCAATAAGTGCTTAAAAATGCTGACTTAATTGTTATTTTGTTTAAGCATCACCAATTTTTTAATCTTCCAGTTTATTCATATTTCAACTGTTGCAGGGCCCAGTTATCGTAATTACATTTGATAGTCATAGCTGCAATTTTCAACTTAGGTCGTGTGAGTCAGGCTGCTGGCTTGTGCTGAACTACGGTAATTCAGCCGCTTTAATTAATGTATAGATTTTCGTGACACTGTGGCAAGTGTATATCACTTTGTTCGTATATTTTCAACGAAATTTATTCTCAGTTTCAGATCATTGTGAGACCAGTACATAAGTTGATTTGATCAGTTCCACTTGTTTCAGTCTGTGTTGAGCAAATGAAAAGATTTTTATTCAAAATTAATTATTCTGTCATAAACTTGTTGACCGGAATTATTCGATTCAATTGGTTATTGCCATCAACATGCGGTCAGCTAATGCAAAATAGTCAACCTTGTTTAGGTCCAGATAAAGACAATTTTATTCAGGTTTTTAAAATTGCTAGGCATGATCAATGGTCTTAGAGATGTTACAACCACTCTTCGAACAAAGAAACAAGATAATATTCGACGAACTCAAATAACTGATTAGTCGGGGATTTGTTTTATTTGCGAGAGAGGTTGCCTGGGCAATCCATCTGAATGCGAAGGCTGCAATCAAATGTGAGTGATGTTCAATTGATGTTCAACTTGAAAATGAACTCAAATAAATCTGTAGAATCAGCTATATGACACGGAGATGGAAATTGATAGGCTTTATTTCAGTTACTGTCGTCGATGATCCACATAAAACAGCGACGACGCACACAACCAGTTGACCAAAACCAAACAATATTCTCTATCACGTGCTGAGAAAGATGTTCAATCGGAGGGAAGTACCAGAATTTCTTTTCTTCCATCCCATCGCACATGTTGTAGACAAAATGCTCGATTTGCATAATTAATTAGTTTGGAGACTTGCTGCGTATTGGAAACCGAAAGTCGTTGGCATTTAGTTGGGCCGACAGTGAAAAACACTGCTATGCTTTAGATTTCTTTATCCAGGATGCGCTGTATGTCCAGTGCTATTCATCAGATGGCAGCATCAGTTTCACTAATGAAAACCTACCCTTCAATGTAAGCCGCTGTGATATTACGAGCACTTGTCATCCATGCGCTTGATTAATGGTAACAAACGGCTCACAATAAGCAACTTACTTTCAAGCAAACTTAACTCCAATTGTACTAATTACATCTGCTTAATTTCGAACAGCTTCAAAATAGAGACGAAGTTCATAATTCATTAAAAGTCTATAGTGATGGAAAAACCTCGGCGGACACTTGTCAAAATGAGTCCAGAGAACAACGAGCAAAATGAAACTTCATAAACCAATCACCGCGAACCAATGCAGGTGGTCTTGGAACATCGTACGTTACACCAACGAGAGACTTGTCGTATGGAGACATTTTATGATTTGTTCGCATCGGGAAAACAAACTTGTGTAAAACGAAAGAAAACACAAAAATCGGGTACCATCATCATGTTAAGTGTTCGTAATAGGAGAGTATTCATGAAGTCCACGGGAGTCCAGTGAAAACAAGGCTACAACATTTCAATTCTTAGCCTATATTTCTACGTTTACGCAGTCCGCCCTGAGCAACTGCAGAAATATAGGCCATTTTAGTTCTACCACTCTTACTAAATTTAGCAAACAGAAACGAGTTCTGATTCTGGAGAAACCACCTCTGGAAATCTGTTTGAACTGATTGGTATTTGTATGCAACTGATGAGAAAGGCGAAAAGCTTTTAGTTAATGGTAGTTGCTGTCATATATCATTGGGCACCTGTAGTAGCAGCTTCAGGTATTTATAAGCCGGGTAAGCACCCTAGTTTCTGTATATCTTGCATCAATAAGATCGGCCCTATTTCAGGTTGAACGGCACAGAAATGCAATCCAGTTTGATTATCAGTTCATGATCCGTTTTTGTCCCCGTGTTGCACGTCACCTGACCTTGTTAGTCTTAAATAATCTTTTCATA
>QNGE01005460.1:0-43527 GCA_008508345.1 Paragonimus westermani
TAGTTTGACCATGAATATGTTTGCCAGCAACGGACCTCACCGACGCCCCATTGCTAGGCCATCACATTGTCTATAGAGGTTTCCAGTGAAGTAAAACTGAACGTTTAAAGTGCAGACTAATAATGGCTCTTTTAACTTCGCAATGGGAATGTCGACTTTGTGTTGACTGTTCTCAATATAAGCGCACATATAATCGATGGTTTCTCTTGACGGCACGTTTGTGGATAACGTATAAGGAAACCATTTTGTGATTCTTGATAGTCAATGAATCAGCCGCGTCGACGTAATCAAAATCATTCCCTAAATTGAATGGGGTCAGTTGCGATTTGATTGGTTCCACTAGCCCCACTAGCCACCGGGCTAAGGAATGAAACGGAGAATCGTACATGCCGGGAATCGGTCCTGAAGGCACTCCATCTTTGTGAACTTTAGAGAAATCCTAGAGGCGCGGAATGACCGTCCCCGTTGGTCTGTTAACTCTTTGCCTGACAATGGAGTTCTTGCGAACCAGTTATCAGCTGAATAGAACTCAAACTTAGCCACAGCTTTTATACTGGGATAGATTTTCTACTCAGCCCTTACCGCAAGATATCAGTGAATCTGAGATTCGCATTCGATAGATCTCTTCACTAGTGTACATTCTTATTACGGCCAGGTTCCGAATTCTGATTAAGCCGTTACAAAGCAGCCGTGTTTCCCACTGTGCAACTGACACCACATTATGTGCTACCGAAGTGACATACATAAACTCTCAAACAGTTTTCTTGACAAATAATATTCAGGATACTCGAATGCTTCAGTAGGAAACACTCACCATTTGCTGATCCTAGTTGATAACCCTATGATAAAGACTTCTCAGTCGGACCAGAATATTTGCTGATCAACACATAATGAGCAGTATGATGTTCCACTACGTATCTTATAACGTGGTCCAGAACCGCGTGCCATTCTGGTAAATTGTGGTGTACATTACTAAAGCCACCAGGAGAACTTTTCTGCCGGTGTTCTCTCGTTTATCCACCATCCGAGTGGACGCTCAACTCATTAACCGGGCCAGTCAAAGCCAGTGTTAGGTAGCCTACAAAACTATCGTCCTATTTGATACCCAGCTTTAAAAGAATGATTTTTATTGACTTTTTCATGGTGGATAGGTCTGGCCTAACTTGTGAGTGATCAGGTATGGTGAGAAGACTCATGTTTAGATGAAGCATTTTCTCGGATTTTTCTGGTGCATTGAAAGTGATCAAATGTTATCAGCTTCATTGGAAAAATCACGTGTTAAACGCCGCCGTCGTTAACTTTGACAGTTTCCAATGCCTCTAAACCTCTAGCAGTTAACAATTACTCAAAAGTTCAGTCTTTTGATGAATCTCAAGGTAAAGGAACGCAATTAAAAAATATTCTAAGCGAAATTGGACAACCAAAACAAACATGATTCACACTGCAGCAGAGAACGAAAAACCTAACAATCCATACAATCTCCGCGAAGTTAGAGTCAACCTGATGCTGGATGATTTAGACACTCTGACAGAAGATGGCATTTCCGCGGATGAAGGAATTCTGACAGTGCTGCAGACAGAAGACCAAAGTGACTGGGAAGAAGCTAGCTTGGGCCCTATGAGTGAGCAAATTATACTCGGATAGAATACCTTATATAGTCAGCAAGTTTCCCAGCCTGAATACATATACAGGGCTACTGAAGAAAATCCAGATCGATTGCCTAATCGACGTTCCTCCAGTAATTCTTGCAGTGGGTCGTTCTGAAGCGAGGGCGTGTGTTTGATGACTTTTGATTCTGTTATCGACAGAATGCACGTTTTACTCCATCTATCAAGGTAATCAAAAACAACAACAGATTATTTTCGATTTGACAAACTTGGAATTAAGTAAAGCTTACAGGTGAGTTTCGTTAATTAAAAATAAACCTAGGTACACCGACCTTTAGTCGCTTTAGGTCGATAATTATGTAGCGTGGTTCGAAGTAGCCTAGGTTCTTGAAAAATAATTGTTCTTCTTAAAATTTGCCCATCTTAGACATGCACTGTTTTCAACTTTTGATCTCAATTTCGAACTGACTCTGTCAACGCTGTCGGTCGTACCACAGCCGGTTGATAAATCGGCCAACAGCTGTCCGCCCCGGTTCAAAGCAGCACAAAAGCTAGCCAACCAACTTCGACAGTGGAAACGTCTGACACGTGAGCTTTGCGACAAACATCGGGAGCGTTGTCCTTAGCCGTCAGTTTTCAGTCGGTCTATCAGGTGTAGCGTACGGCAAATGCCAGTTAAGTCCGTTCTAAATCGTGGGAACGGCAGACTACAGATTTCTGAAGACCGCAGACATCTACTTTGTTCTGCGTGATTTAATCCATCAAGCGTAGAGTTTGCGTCTTCACACTGTCGAGCTAAAGGTTAGCAAGCCAGGCCTAGTTATAGGGGTATAATTATGTTGGTTCTAGATTATGTACGGAGGATTTAATGAGACGTTATACACTTCAGACATATTACGATTTGACGTAGTATCAAAGTGATTGAAAAAAGTACCTTAGCTGTAAAGATAAACGAGACAAACGATTTCCCACAATTGGTGAATTTTATTAGATAAACAAAACCATTATGACTAAAGGAACTACATGAAAGAACCTATAGTACATACCCACAGGTAAAACGCTGGAAGAGAAAGTAACCCGATGAATAACAAGTCACGTAAAATGTGACTCAGAAAGATAAATAACGATTACTTCTGTACGGCTATTAAATTCCACTGAGTAGCCTGCTATCATATGCGGACGGTATGTTACGCTCGAAGGTTTGACAATCAAACGAAGATAAACGTTTAATCTCACCAGAAGGGCAAATTCAAGAAAGCAGAGGCCACGAACAAGAATCGGTTATCTAGTTTTACACTAACGGATAACTTGGGAACAAAAGGGTTCTGCCTTCACAATCTGTGCAATTGATATCTAATTAAATGTTGCTTAAACATGTTAAAAGTCGATCGGTTTAATCAATTCCTCCAGCATTATCCGATTTAAATAGCAAAACTAACATTTCATCCAACCTACTTCTGGCAAGTCAACCAACCCACAAAAATTAACTGCTGTGAACAGATTGGCTAACGCCACACTTTTAAAGTACCACCTGGCATCTGTGTAAGAACTGTCTAATATATACCTGATTCTAACTTACCTGTCTTTGTGGTTAGATAGCCCGTCCAAAAAACACACTGTCATGCATGATAGTTTCTTCTGGAGAGAACACCGGCTGCTTACCACCTGTTTCAGGGTGGCATCTGCGATTCTGTTAAGAATGAGGGTATATTGTTTAAAAAAATGGAGTCTTAACTATTTCGTTTATGATAACTTTCTTTATGTCACTTTTGGCAAGCTGTCTACCTGCAACTATTGCTAAATTAAATGAACAAATGATCCGGGAGCTTCCATTCCAGGGGCACGGTTGTGTACCACTTGATACACTGTGGATGTGGTCGGACCTGTGCTCCAGTCTTGTGTTAATCTTATCCAAAAGTACTGAATGGATGAATTGATAACAAAACACCGTATACGCGTAGATTATGGATAAGAGAATGAGGCTCAGCTGACGTTCGCAATTCATCATTGACGTCCCTTTTAAAGTGCAACGGGGTTACAAAGTGATGTGAACGTCTGCCAAATGATTAGGCAATTTATCTCAAACGGATTACGCCCCCAGATTACGAACGATTAACCGTGGTGCTAAATATCGTCTCTCCATGGGTGAATCGGCACAGTATTTGACCAGAAGTGTTGTTTGTGGTCATATCGCTAGGGGGACGTGTCGCTTCGGGTCCCAATCTCACCTACAAGTTTTATGGGAGTGAACAGAAATGATCACTGTTGGGGAGAGGTCTTTCTTGGGAAGACCCATTACATATATATATATATGTATATATATGTATATATATGGATACGTTCATCGTTTCAGCTTCAAGTCACCCCACAAAAACCAATCAGCATCCGCTCTTTATCTTATTTACCTATAGTTCAGAGTTTCATTGTACCGCAGTGCACTTGAATGCATCGTCTTATGTATGTATAATTTTGCACGCGTGAGCTCACGCATTTTCTGGTCACACTTCATAGGGAATACACAGGGTAAGGATTACGTAAAATAGACCATAAACACTACAACGTAGGCCGATTATAGTCACATCTTTTCATCGGTATCATTTGACTTCGGGCACTCTAAGAAACCAATCCAAACATTGATATCTCTGGATGTAAGAAGTTGATTCTACAGACATAAGAGCGCACATGAGCTACATCTGATATCTTACAACTTTTCAGTTAGTCACTAAGTCCATTGTTACCTACTGACGTAAGTACGACCAAAATGGCTCCTGTTAACCTCTATGTTATTTTAGCAAACGACAGCCGTCATACTCACGTCATTCACACTTGTTTTGCAGCAGTTGGGTAGAATAAAAAAGCTGAATTCATCCTAATTTTTGTTTTGCAACGCACAGAAACAACAACATGAATGAAATGACTAGGTGGTAGTGGGTTGTGAGCAAGAATAATCCATAGCATAGTTAAAAACTTCGGATTATTTTAACGGAACGATGTAAACGGGCACATTGACTTTTTTGTGAGGTTGAAGTTATAGGGATTGGGCGTACGAAGAAATACAACAAAACATAGGCTGGCTAGATGTTTACATTTTGAGGTGCCCTTAGCATTCGTTAGCAAAAACAAACTGTCTTCAAAGTCCTCAAGTTTTGCAAAATATCCGGAAAGGTCAGAGTTATATTTCGAACAGATTCAAGGTTGTTCTTAACGACCGTCATACTATGCACGTCTTTGAGGAAAGACTAGAACACTTACATAAGGTAAGAAGCATTTGTTGTTGTTGCTGTGTTACCGTTGATTGTCTGTCAACCCAAACTTTTAACAAACTACGAAATGTTAGGACATTAAGCATTTCTGTCATATTCAAAATTGTTCCAACTGACCCGCTTTTAATCTATTCCGAGTCCTATTTTCAGATTTCAAATTTTCGTTGTTACTACATGTGAAATCCATTAGATCCGGAAGAGGATAAACAATCACGTGATGTGAATATTTCGTTTTATCATAAAGATTAGACTGTTGCTCCAACAGTAAATGCACAGCGAACTGAACTGGAATTCCCGAAGCCAGTCACTGTAAACTGATGGCTCATACAGTACTCAAAATTTCGGTTCCACCGGTTGATTAATGTGCCCTTGCCATTCCTTACGAATTGCGAACTTGTGGCACGCAAAACAACAAAACAACTCTGTGATTTGACCCGTTTCCAGTGGGTCGAACAACCGACAACGTTGAAGTTTGATAGCTTGTTAGAGTTGACCTCTATCCTGAGGCTGGATTGATTGTATGCACGGGTACAGCGTGACAGAGAACTTTTAGACGGGACAAAAATTCTGTTCAGCACTGCCACCATGTGTTGACGAGCTTCTTGTTTTCGGCAGGCTGCTAACAAGTTAAATCACACAAATATTGTTAACCAAATCTTACTTTGCCGTTTTGACTAATAAAAGTTGAAAACAGATGTTTAGAACACTAAAATAAAACCGACGAAATATTTCTAAGGTTTACTTCAAGAGGGAGCTTTACTATACTTTCGTGACAACAAACAGAACTCTACCTGGACTCATGTACATTCCGATGTGGAACAAAGATGGGTACAAATGTTTCGATGGAGGTACCGTGATAAAACAAGGTGCGACACTACGACAACAATAAGAGAGTTGTTTTAATAAACTGCAGGGTGATTATACGTTCAAACAGTCAAGGGATCTGGAAGTTTTGGCTGCCACGCTGAGAAATCATGGGAGGCACTGCCTCTCAGGTAGGGGCCAGCGTAAAAATCCACAATGTCAAATAGAAACGTTTTCAAACGGAAGTATGTTGTAGTCGCTGGTGTGTCTCTATCGGTAAGATAGCGGTTTCTTCTTGTTTCACATAGATGATAATAGTTTACGGTTATTTTTTTTCGTACGTTTGTGCTAATTTGTTAATGTACCATTTGGTGGACGTCTGTTAGGATTGACTATAGCCTAAGCACTAGTACTAAGTTGTACGGCCCAAATCCGAAGGTATGTATGTGGCTATTGGTGAGCTCAGGAGCGTGTATACGAAATCCAGAAGGAAACTGTCGAGAGACGAACAAAAATCTCCTTTTAGAAATAGTTCCCTATGGACAATTTTAACTTTGCACTACTGACAAGTAATTTAGCAGATTTGATAATTGGTAGGTTTAATGAGTTCTGTGNGGCAGCTCTGGTATAACCACTCAGTTAGATGAACTCCGTGATAACCCGAGCTATCTCTTTTCGAAAGGTGCAGCCTCCTACAGAAGTTTAAGTGACGAGTTCCATTTCACAGAAGTAGAACTCGGTTCAAACCAATCAACCAATATCGTCGACCAGCAAGTAATTTTTTCTTAAGTAGTCTGCAAAGCTCTGCTTGATGTGGAGAGCAAAAGTCAGACGGTTTTCGGAAAAAAGATTTGATTGACAAACAGTTAATTACACTCAAGTTCAAGCAGGTTTTAAATCCATTCATGCCGTCAGCCCTCATGCAAAACGAACGCTTTGTGAACCGATGGAGTTAATCAGACATCGATGACAGTTATGTCAGAAATGTTAATACTATTCTCGTAGAATGATAAGATGTCTAGTGTGCGTATTACGTAAAGCTAGTGGAGTAACCGTTGTATATGGGCACCCCATACTAATCAGACGACCACTATTTTTGCATGTGTGTGGGGTCTCAGTGAAATTTTGTCCGTGCGATCCGATTTGTCCACTCACCAAGCCCCCTAAATGCGTAGACTTGAACAATTCGTCCGTCTCTTAGAAATGTCATACCATTTATAATCTGCTTATCGAGTTCCAACAGCATTAGAATAAGACAGACTGAAAATAGCTGCTAGCAACTTAAGAACAGATGGCTGCCTTCGCCTGCCAGATGGAGCCCATTGTGGACCTCGAGTTTCTCGATGGAAACAGTAGGAGAAATGAGAGTCATTCAGACTCAATGATGTGAATTTTCCGTTAGTTAATACAGCGACTTACTATGACATGACAAGTAACAAATGGAACTTTGAAAGCCGCCGACGAACAGCAATAGTACAAGGTTGCGAAATATTTCTACCCAAATGTGTGTGTCTACAAGCTCGAACGGATTGTCTGCAGCAAAGAAGGTAGGAAAGGGGACGTCCAGTCCTGAAGCAGCACTTCGTGCTTTGAAGGTGCCAAGCGCATTTCCATACAAACCAACCCAGTCACTCACCTCTTGTTCAGCAGGGTATGTATAGCTTCCGCAGACAGGCTACGTAAGACAATGTCATCCGCATACTTTATGCCAGTCAACCCAACGCCCGGTGTAAGGTCAACACTAAGCTCCTTGGATTTAAGTTTACCTTCCAGAACGTTTTCCTCGACAAAATTGAACAAGAACTGCGAGATCGGACACCCTTGACGAACACCGCCGGAAGTGATGAACGACCGAGATGGTTGTCCACAAACCCTCACCTGCACGATGAGTTGGCATAAAGTGATCTCAACAGATTCACATATTTTCCCCGATACTCCCTTACAAAGAAGACAGTTCTAGAGGACGCTACAAACAACCGAATCAAAATCAGCCATTAGGTCTAAAGAGGCCAGGACCGTCAGCTTCCATTAAGACTGCCAATGCCCCAATGTGATTCCGAAGGTAAAACAGTGCTCAGTGTATACTCGAACAGACAGCTTAGTTCTGACTGTATTGGTTTCAGCGTAGGCGTTTGGAGGATGAAGCTCGGGGATTTGCTCTTTCGTTGAGATTGTATGGAAGCCAAGCATTAACACCATGCAGCGGTGTGATGCTATGAACAGTGTCACTGGTGTTGACGATGACGATGGTAGTGAGAAAATGTTACACTTATAGTCTACTTGGTTGCTGGTCAACTGTTCCAGCGCTCGAGCTGTCACAGGCTTATAGGTTCACAGTGCTACACTTGGTTTCATTCTTCGTAATCATCCCCCCGACGGACATCTTCAAAATGCTGTCATAAATACTTTGGAAGAGAACCAATCATGAAACATCAAGGCTTCCGCCGGGTTCGAGCGAACGACAGAAACAACATATCCAAACGCGATAAGCACTCTACCGTCCGAGTTATGATGCCACACCGAGAGCTCACACATAGTCAGATGTTCATAGGGAACATTACTCACAGCGGTTACGTCTTTATTACACGTGCGTGGTGAATCTGAAGAAGCAAAACGGTTCGGTATTAGAAACGAACAGCTGGAGAGAAGTTTTGAATGAAACTGTTAGGCACATCTATCATCCGACTCTTTACTGCGTACAACTACAATCACAATGTCTCTTCGACGAGAGAGCTTGAAATCGCGACTGATCTTAGAAGAATCAAGGTGGCGACTAGTCGACTCCAACAATTCTTCAACAGACATTTACAATCACATGTTTATAGCGAAATCAAGTCAAGTGGAGAAATTTCCTTACGCGTCTATACAGGTATCTATGAAACATCTAAACAACCATCACTGAAATGAAAGCAGTATTCAGAAAAATAACTAGATTAGTTTCACAGACAGTGTAAACATCTCAAAATCAACGCGTAACCGTACGACCTAAATGAAAGAGGGTAGCGCATACGTAGGTACTGGTATGTAGGGACTTGTAGTAAGGCCAGAAATATGGGAACAAAGACGACTGGCAGATTTCTCAAAAGTCTGTAAGCGACCAAGTAAAATGATACAAGATGCTGAAACACAATGAATTCCGTGCGACTGCAAAAAACATCGCTACTGTTATACAAGTGCCCTATGAACATGTAACAATGTCTGAAATGTCCAATCGGAAGATGGGAACTGTGAAAGGGTACAGTAAAACGGATAGGGGGAACAAGTGAATTTACAAAATGGGAATGTGAGCACGCGTTTTTAAAAACAACTTTAGGTGTAGAACACGAAACTTGAGTGTGCTCTTATTGGTAAAGATTTGGGTAACGTGAAGAAACCATGCCAAACTGTGTCCAGTGTGCCACCTGAATAGTTAACACGTTAAGATTTGAGAAGAGCTTTGTTTACAGCTTTGGTTTGGTGACAAGTATCAAAAAGCTGTTGACAGTGCGTTTGTTTAAAGAAAAAAAAAGAGAACATCAGAAAATCCGGACATATTGGGTGTGGAGAGACATGCGTTGGACCAGCTGGTAATTTCGGTAAGGTAGGGGATGATGATGTTTCAGGGCGTCCAACAGTGAAGATGATAAGTTTTTTCTACGTTCACGTAAATCAGTTTTTTCGGAATGAATGTGAGGTTCACATAATGTAACACTTTTACCCGGGATGACGTTCACCCTTGTGTTTTGTTGGGAAAATATTTGGCCATTCAAGCAGCTAGACGAGGAGCGACGCTTCAACAATCGCGAAACAAAGATGTCAGAGGCAGCTGCATAGGATGTTGTGTAAAATGAGTGACTTTGTTGACGCTGTTGAGACCTTTTCTGTAATTCTGTGAATAAAGTTTGGTTGCTATATACCTGCTCCCCATGAACGACAAGTCGGTGTGAACAGGCCAGTCTAGTGCACCACCAGTAAACGAAAAATGATAATAAACATGCTGATTTTCATCAGTGTGCTCACCACACGACGTGGAGCATTAAGATGGAATTTATGCCAAACTTTCAGCCTTACCTATATAAGTGCATTCGTTCGAACTTTGCAGTTGACCTTCTCCGGTTTTATTGTGTTACAAATAATTCTACAAAAGCTGGTAACTTTGAGTTATGCGGATGCATCCACGGAAGTTTCAACTCAAATTTCAGCATTATCTATAAGAATTACAGTTCACTCATCTATCCTACCTTGCCGGAGATGAGCTGCACCATTTGGATATGTATCGTCGTACATTGGTCCTTCAATATGGGTGGCCTGTTTGCCAGGTGATTTTTCGTGTTCAGCTTCGTCAGAGACCGAAGAATAAAGTGTTCCTAGATCTTTTTGTGGAAGTTTACTCGGCACTGGCCTGACCGATGTGAACTTTATGGAGTATATTGCTTTACGTGGCGTCTGTGCTGGAGATAGGCGAACTATGATAAACAAGTGAACAATTAGTTTTGGGAGCAATCCACACTGTTAAAATCCAAAATTCTTTTTCAGAATCGGTAGGTTCTTGCTCCTACGTTCATGACCACAGTTAATCCGCGTGAGTTTACGTAACGTCCTAACCACTTGAGTTACACCATTTCGTCAGTTTGTGAAATTGCTGATAAAATATCAGAGAGAATAGCGACGGCATATATTGGTTTTGCTAACCTACTCCATCCACGGTGTTGTAAGGAAGTTCAAGTCATCAACGTGATCATTGCTGACGGAAATACGTCAGCGACTCACACCAGCGCGTGTGATCGATCCCCTTGTCAAGCGGTTTTGAATCGCGACCTGTTCCCAGTGAAAACGTAAACAGGCTTGTGATGCTCAACCGTCGTTTTCTTCACTAATCAGTCCACATCAAATGGGCTGATCATTTGAGCAATTTGACTGTTCGCCAGAGTATACTTCCGAACGATTCAGGTAAGCACCCAGCTGGGCGAATAGTGCAAGTGTGTGCCCCGTTTGCCAGTCCAACGTTTGCCTCATCTAGATTGAAGATAATCGAATAAAACCGCGAGAGCTCAGCGAATGATGGAGTCAAAAAATATGAGGTCCCTGTTTGTTCGTTGAGCAAAGTGAGGGATGCAGTTTGCCGGGGTGAACAGTTCGTGATCATCCAAACAACTGGGTCAAAACTCTAGTTGACATGGCAGCATGAAGTAGTTAACTTTATGAGTAAACACAAAGCTCCTCTCATTCACTAGAATTTTAGATATTCTTTTGATGAAAATGTTGGTTCTACACCATTCGTCGTTGTTATTGCAGTTAACGGTGATCCGATCCACAGTATAATTTGGTCAGGCTTCTGGTAGTTTGTGATTGAAGCAGTGTTATAAATCTGAGTGAGACATTCGTGTTGCATGCATTTTAAAGTTGGATTCACCCTCTGAAGCTTTACATGCCAACATTAACGTTCTGTAACTGTTTGGTCAGTTGGCAAAAAAAATGTCCTCGACACTATACATGGATTGTCATGTACAGCAGGACATGATAAACAGCATCCCTTCTATACAGTAACACTGCTTTTGTGTGAAAGCGTAATAAATTCACTTTTCCAGCGCTGTCACTGATACAACGGAATCGTGAACGTACTATCAGTATAACGGAGCATAAGACAAACTGGACAACAACAAGTCTCATTTATTTGGTAGGTATAACAGTCAGTTTGATGTTAAAAAGCATACACATAAATTTAGGGCCTAATAGCCAAGAGCTCCGTGTTACCGGCATGAATGAAAATGACATGGAGAAACAGACTGTACACTTTGGTATGTTTACCGACTCGCCCAGCTGAGGAATTCACTGTCTCAGGTCTGATCATATGATACCGACAATCGCAATGTATAAGCTATGCCGCGTATATCGGAAGAAGCAGAAAGCGGCACTATACAGTCACATAAAAGTCACTTTCAGGACGTCGCACGCATTGCTGCCCTGCACCAGATTAGCATGCACTACATTTATCACGACTGATGCAGTTCATAAAACACCCTCGAATTTGAAGCACCGCAAGGGTGCAAATACGGAGATTCATACATCTGGTAGCTCATTCGATTCTTCGAGGTATGCTAAATATTCTGTACGTGTACTATTTACATCACACAATTCTAAAAACAATTATCTTACAAAATATAATTCAAATAAACCGACTGGAGAACACCATTTTTCTCAGTTCGTAGGATTTCCTAAATTTCTATTGCCCGAGAAATGGAACGTGACCGGTTTAAGCATGACACTCCAATAGCCAATGCAGGAAACCCTACGATTTGCAAGACTGCAATTAGTGTCGGAACCGTAGAATAAATCAGTAGGAGCTCTGTAATGATGCGGGTGACCCGGTATGATAGTGTTCTAAACTTGTAAAAACTGTTTTGTTTAGTCTTGATACAATCCTTTTCGCGATCCCAGAAATTGAGTTATTGAACGTTGATACACCCACCTTTGTCAAGTGTAGTGTGTCTGCATTGACACCAACCTAAGGTAGACTCAAGGTGATGCCACAAACAACATGGACACGGCTGAGTCATCACAAGAATGTGACCTCTGCAGTAAAAAACATACTTTAATGAGCTTTACAGACAATAAATGCCCAGGATCTCTTCCAAGTGTTTTGTATGTTTCTTCTGTTTTTGGGGGAAAATAACGTGAACGGAATCGAATTTGGAACGATTGGAAGTAGACAGAATATGATTAATTTTGCTTCAGGGTCTATTGAACAAAGAAGTGTTTGATGCTGTATTGTCAGAACAATGCAAACCGTTACATCAAAGAAGACGAAACGACCCAGCCATTCTGATACAGAAAAAAACAGACGTGGTGCTAAAATGCTTCCAGTGTTTTGTTCCAATCCACTGAGGAACGCATACAGATCATGCCATGTATGTACTGAGATCACAGTATCCCATTAAAAAAATATATAAATGAGAGGTAGTTTTGTAACTAAGATGCAATCTGCTTTTTATTTATATGGGTCACGGCTGGTTTTTATGCGGTCAATATGCCGCTCGTAATTAACTTACAGCCTCATTGTGTTTTATACATGTATTTTGATGGCAACGAAATACAGTTGTATTTTGGGGACAAGAGATGTTTGTGTAAGTGTTAAATGCTGTAGAGTAGCATCCGTTTTCGAAACACGACAAGCCTCCCTTGACTCCTAAATGGTCACTCTGGAGTCCCATAAAACGGAAAGCATTGTACTATATAAATTGAATATACAAAGATGGAATGGTGCTGCTACAGTGCGTTTCAGCCACTGTATACCGTACATGTCTCCCAGACTACCGAAACTGCTACCATTGAGGTGCGTGGTTAAAAATGCTAGAAAATCCAGTGGTTCACCGTCATGATTGTTACTTTTGAAGGATTGGGTTGCCAGCGAAATAAGATTGATTGGTGACGGTGGATCACATAAACAGTCAGAAAGCGTTCTTAGCTGCAACGCTTAACACTCATTCGCGAGGCATTTGTTATGGGCACCTAGAGGCTAGCTTTCGAGGTGGAATGTACAATATGTTACGAAGTAATTTACCCTCTTCGTTTCCTATTTCTAGGACAACTCACAATAGTTGACAGCTAAGCATGAATAACAACTCCTGATGTTTTGTCATATTTTATAATGGCACTCCCGAAACACCGTCTATTCGGACACGTTTCTCTGCAATGGAATAGTTTAAAATGACTAGCCGAAATTAGTCCCAATGGTAAGGCCAACTGTGTGTGGTTAACCAACTGAGCATTCTTGTGGAGAACCGTATCACCTCTAAAATCCTTGTGTCAATGAGTCATTTGGCTGAAGCGCATGACGATCCGGACTATGATTTATTTCTTCACTAGAAACATAACTTTAGTTATAAGCATATGGAAAAACATCCTCATATGTGTGTTAGTTTTTGTACTGACTGCTCAACGGTAATCAGGCATTAATCGCCCAGATGTTATTCGAGAACTCTCAACTTGAACTTTCGAACTATAACGCAGTGCCGTGACCCCCACTTTGTACGGCTGGTGGTGGATGTTACTAGTCTACCTTAGACAGGGGTTTGTTCAGAAATGAGTCCGTGAGTCCGAAACGTTCGTGGTTGTTTGGTTCATTATATTTCCCCACTTTATCCACTAGTTTACAATCTTCATTCTCATTTATTATTTCTCGCCGCTGAACACCCATCCCCAAAAGTAACATTTGCCAACTTTCACGTTTGAAGTGCGATGTTTCAATTCACGAGTGGAGGTAACAAATTTTTGTCGGAAGAAGGTCTAAAGTAAATTCGTTTTGTGTTTTATTCCACAGCTTAGTCACATGAACGCCAACATAAGGTTAACTTTTTGACAGATACATTCGGGTCTTCGGAATCATCAGTCTTTCAAGTTTATCAGTCAAGGCATGAGATGTATTCGTTGCCAAAGTTGCTGAAGGCGGTCCTTTCGTACTTTTTTGATTAAACTCTACAGCGCACACATTTTGTTTGAAAATTCTTGGACAGCAACCATTTATGTAATCTCACGCATCTGATAGTTGACTTCTTTGGTAGTGACTGAATAGCCCCAGGTGACACGCGTTAGACTGGAGGATCGTGGCAATTTGAGCGGATTATAATTTAGAAAACCGCATTTCATATTGAATAACCGAAAACAACACTCAATTTTAACAAAGACCTTTACAACTTAAAAATAATGAGGTAGTGAAACTAAAGTTTGTGCTGAGTACAAGCATAAATACCGAATTCAAACATGTCAGACAATGATACACAAATTACACAGGTCTTTTCCGTTTCTTTCAGCAAGAAGAATAAGAGTTCAGTATCAGATTTGGTGAATGAGGTGAATTTTAAGTTCACTTACAAAAATATACAACTTTAAAAGTGCGGGCTCTCACTCTTATTATTATTATTATTATTGGAGAAGTTATAAATAAAAATAAGAGTTTCTAATTTCTTTTACTTCATCAGTCAGCAAGAGTAACTGCATGTTTGTGATAAATTAAAACAGTATCTGTTGTTTAATTTTTGGTGTTAGGAGAGTTAAATTCACTGCTAAAGCAGCGGCAATGATAGGAGGGAGGACATAAACTTGGAATTCGATTGGAATTATCAGATGTTTACTAATCGGTGATGTGGTAAACTTGGAAAGAAATTGTATTTCGGTTTGTTCAATTGTAGACAGGTTGCTGAGGATCAGAATCCATACATGCGTATCTATGTATCATCCGTTGCTATAACAACCGCTGTCGCCCATAATAATTTCATCCGGAGGTTGCCTTGAGGTTTTTATGAAAATTCAACACCACACTATAAGTGAAATAGGTTGATTGGTCGGAACTCACTGAAGACACACCGTAGGATATATGGTCGTTGACAGTCAATCTGGTACACATACCAAATAAGCCACGATCACATGTCCTTCTTTACAGAAGGTAAACGAGATAGTTAAAAGTCATTTCTGTTGTGGTTCTCAGACTGAATAACGCCTGCAAAATAATGTGAGCAATCTACACTAATCGAGTGAACACTACATAACTTATTTTGTTCTATTTCGTTTATATTTTGTAAATTACGACAGAATAAGTGGGAAGTAATCATTGATAAAATTTCATCGGGAACATACTATGTTTCTCCGGACATTGCCAGTCATCTTAACCAACTACCCTGCTGTTATACCTGGAATTAGGGACTTCGAATATGCCAAAGAATTGTATTCAGATTGATAACGTCAACGCAAAATGATAGGGAGAAGACCTCGCAGTGGTTGCAAGGAGCAGTCCTTATTTAGGAGACAAAAATTCGGATTTATGTTTGTACAGCAGTATGAAAGGAGTTATAGCCTGTAATCGACTGATCACACTGATAAATGCAAAGTCACAAACTGTAAACTGATTGGTGCAATACCGAGCAAATAGCTTAGCGAATAACGGGAGGTGCAACGTTAAGACTGTTCGTCCAATCCTGGTGTGGTGTCTATGGCGCAACGTTTGGATTGGTCACTCGTTAGATCTTCTGTTGTGTAGGGGTTCGGATAAACAGTAAATCGAGTAGACTTTCACCACATCTGCACATAGATAAACTTTGATGACATAACTAGCTCGTAGGTTATCAATTCCCAAAGCAGTTTTAATACAGACCGGAGTTTTAAAAGTATAATCAGTGTCATGATTCAGTTGCAATGAAAGACAATGAAAACAACCAACCATCTAATACAATAAATAGGTCTGAGATGTGTGAACTCACGCACAGTCAACGATCATTTGGCGAGAACCATAACACAAACAGGATTTGATGAATTTACTTCAAAAATCTAATCTCTTATCAACCAACGTTCTTGTCGTGTTTGCTGTTCATCTGTTGTCTCAGGATTTAAAACTATGGGTGTTCAATCGTCAGCTTTAAAATGACCTCTATTGTGAACAATTATTCGATATGGTCTTGTGCGAATAAGTTCTTTTTTGATTTACATTAGAATTAATAAGAACCACCCGAAAAATGTTTGTAAGTTTGTCTTGTTTACTGACAGGTGAGTACGAAACTCATACAGTGTTGTAAAAACAGTGGGAAATTTGTCGAAAAAGCGAGCCCCTAGGACGTTTTGACCAGTTCTGGCAAACGGAAGATTTGGTATGTCCCACTTTTTGACAGTTCCTGGTCACGAATGTGATCTAAGAAATTAAAATAAACTTGAAACCATTACATGCTAACATACTTGGTCGGTTGAATGCAATTCTAAAACCGTAGCAAGATTGCTTCCCGAATTTTTACTCAACACAACTTCGATGTCCAAAAAAGTCGAAAATTCAAGAGCACAGCACGTTCTTTATTGAAACTGCAGTGGAGGGGTGTTAACTGTTTATTTTTTAAATTTATCACCATAGGTTCCAAACATTGGCAAATTGCCCATTTATCTAAAATATGGCTCTTACCAACTTCTTCTAAGAGGTCCTCATTGGATGTGTGACGTTTGCCTACACCAGGAGAAGTTTTGCCAAGCAGTTCCCATAAGACGCCAATCAGTAGAGAAATTAAAATATGTTAATTGAGGAAATGTGGAAAAATGAGAGTCTTATTTCATTTTCTGCAGTATAAAGCACAGTAGGTCGGGTGAAAAAAGTACATTGATCCAGTAAACCCTAATCATACTATTTGACTTACTTGGTTAACCACGTACAAATCGATAATATAACACAATCAAAGTAGACAAAGTACTACCCACTGCTCCACAACCAATTTTAGTTATTAGTAGAAGTAACAGCGAACTTTTTCTGACATTCGTTCATACCATTATCAACTTAGGTTTAAAATTATCTGTTACAAATACAGCCGTACTGAAATTGGTTATGCTCGTTGTTGTGCCAATCAAATTTCCCTCTGGCTTCAATGGAGGAATGTCTATTCTACTCGAACAACTTAACTCACCGTTCGTACAGTTGAATTTCATACTGTTCTCCAAGGACGTTCACAATGCGCCATGTGATTCCCGACGTATCGCAAGAGAACTCGGCGGAATTACCAGTCAAACAGAATACAACAAAGCAATTTTTGCCGAAAGTATCAGGTGGTTCCGGATCAGTCGAAATTTTCTTGCTAAATTCATCCACGGATGACAGTCGAGAAGAAGGAGAAATCTCGGTGGGTAACATATAACTTTGTTCTGCCCAGCAAAACATAATTAAATGCAGCAACCAGTGATCTTTGAAGCCCATTTGAGTGTAGGAAGGCCTTATATCAACTCTTGGCATAAAAAGCAGCCAAGGAGCGAGGATGACATTATGTATCAAGAAAACGTGTAAAAATATTCACGGTGGTACCCAGTTGGATCTTACCTTTAACTGTTAGCGCGTTAGACTGTATTTCTCACTCACTGGTGAGCACGCAAATTGTTTTTAGTAATTACCACGTCATAGTTTTTACGTGGTGCAATTTCAGGCCATAATTTAAAATCTTTGCATTCCAAACGGTATCCCTGTGTATTGTTTGTTTTTATTTCATTTGTTACAGATTGAAGTGTAGCGTGGTTAGACAACAAGTAAAGCAGTGCTACCAGCTCAAGTTCACAGCCAGTGAACGTAGATTACTGTGATACGGCTGTTTTCTCAAATGCTCTAGGGATAATTGATCGCGGTGTTATGAATAGTCGATGTGGATAATCTGCACGTTGGCGTACATTCCAAATGAAACGAGTGCCAACGGCACGTTGGCATATAGTACAGTATACTACAAAAAGCATCCTGGAATAAATTACGAGTAGGAAGCGAACAAATCCTTCAGCCTTCCTTGTGGCCACTTCTACCATGAACAAGCTGTCTGAAAATACCCCCGTTTTCGAAGTTGTGTGGAAATCGATAAAAAAGGATTTGGGCTTGAATACTCTTTCCTGAATCCAGGAGAACACACTTCAAAGAAAATGAACAACGAGCGAGTCAGCCCCGAATGAGCTCAGAGAAAGATGGTAAGATAATCTGTTACAACTCAGGACCAATAGATGCAGTTATGCATATATTTTTTTTACTGAAGAATGATGAGGGTCGGTTAACTGAGCAAAGAACCGCTTTAATCATACCAATTTCGTACTATGTTCACATACTCCGCCATACGCTCTCGATAAGAAAAATACTTTTACTGTCGTCTACCGAGTGTCAAGAAATTAACGCAAAGTGGCGAGATTCCAAATGTTGATCATTGCCGGTGCTATTAGTATCCGTTTGTACAGCGGTGAACTTTCCGTGCACGATCAGTTTCACTCACAATTTAGAAAAATGACCGTGTAGTGCTTGTCAAGGTGGAAATCTCCACTATCCCCATTAGTCTTCATGCTCACTCTGTTTTTCGCAACCCGACAAAGAAACATAGAAAACCTGTTCATCTTGTTATTTGGTTTTGTTCATGAGATCGGTGGATAGGTGTGAACGAGCTGTGCATATCCGCCGTGATAAGTAAACCAAATATCATATGAGTTGTCAGAGCCTGAAGGCATACGGATGCGCAAAACACCTAAAAAAACTAATGGCAAAGCATTTAGCCTTGTTGTGTAAAAAGATATAATGTACTAAAAAAAATCTCTTAGATGGAGTGTGTAGACGGCTTCACCTGAAATATTTCTCATAGTGAACACCGAGAAGAAAACCTGCAAATCTGTTAGTCCATAAAAGTAGAAAATTCGTTCCTTTCATTGCCACTCCCTATAAACACTCACCAGCCCTGGGATTGATCCCTATACCTTACACACCCCCATGTTTGTGTTGTTGAACTAATTTGCCACTAATCCTCTTCGGTACGGGTAACCATACCCGACCGGGCCTACTCACGTGACTATTCACGTCTGACCTTACTGGATCCGTTTGCAACCCACTAGTTTGGTCGAAGGAAACTATAGTCATGAACGATTGCTGTTTGGTTATAGTAATTACTTTGCATTCCTTTAATAGTACCACAGAAATATTTGGGTTCAACCTTGTTTCAATCTGAAGAACTATTTTCGAACTACACGCAACCTAACGATCAGAGCTGGATAGTCATAAGAAAACTTTAAACTGGTTTGCAAACCTCAGGTGCATATGGTTGAAATTCGAAGGTGCTTGCGATCGTGTATGATCTTCAATTCGTTAAGCTGGTTGTTTAGAAGACTTAGGAATGGACAAAGCTACAACAATCCTCGTAGATTCAGCGAAAGGGTTTGGCTTCTGTTCGGCAGTTAATTCTCATAGATTGTGATAAAAAGGGTTCTCAAAACATACCAAGACAAGATCTGCATAGTAAACGTAATCATCATGCCAAGGAGACCCTAATGACTGATTCGTGGCGTAACGTTGGGTTGATGCATTGTACTTGTGTACAACCTGAGGTAATTGCTAACAACTCGTCCATTGATTACGTTGGACATAACAGTGAAAAAACGCAACTCATGTAATGTTCCCTGGAATAACATTTGCCATTTACTTGTAACGAAAGTCTTATTGTAAGATAGGGTAGATTGCCCCTGCGTAAACCAAACGTATGTTTCGATATTGTGTTCAAGTATTGCGTGGTGCACATTTTGGTTGGCGTATCATAAGCAAACGTTTATCGGAATCTACAGATGGTTATGCCACAACTAACTTGAGTGCTCCATTCGTACGAACCGAATATTTTGAAGAAACTTTGAGTAGATGCCACAAAAATGTCTGAGATGTCATTTTGGAGAAATCGATTCGCTGGAGAAATTTGTGTGATGACGGATGTATGAGACTTCTGTTATAAAACGCAATATTTGCAGGGAAAGGCGGTTCCAAGAACGAAGAAAAGTAGAATTGCATCGAACGATTCCACAGAAAACGTATTTATCTCTCTTCAGTTTGATTGTGGTCTCCATTCTGTACGCGTCACAGCAACGGAGGTTGCACTGTCTCTAAATATATGGATGTTGAGTTTAAAAAATAAAGTGGCCATCAGTATGTGGGGTTTTGAGATCACTTGGAGTTTTTGTTTCTCATTTTGATAATTATTATCACAGCTACAGTGTTGTGTCGTCTGCACCGGTCAGAATGAGTAAGAGGGCAGGTTTGAAGAATGTGAGACAAACTTTCTTGGCTGTTACTACATTGGTGATTTTGGACGGCAACTTCTCATTTACCTCAAAGTTTGGAAACTTGTCGGCATAATCAGATTGTAATGCATTTGCTTGTAATTCTGATGTTGTGAAGCGACATCTATTAGTTCTGTTTTCCATCAATTTTGATTTTCATCAGTCGTGGGCAAATGTTGCTGAAATTGATCAGAAAGCTTTTCAAATCGAACAAGTAATCCAAGTTTTCTTTGGTGATATAACAAACCTCAGTCCTAAGCAGACAGCTTCCATCTGAGTAAGCAAAAACTTGTAGGATGACGGGTTGGCTATGTACCTGTCCAAATACTCGGCAAATGATGACATTTATAACGGGACAAAATAATTCACCGAGTGATTTTATTACGTTCGCTTCCGTACGCTCTAGAAGTGTACTTTAAAAATTTGCATGGTTAATTCGACAAACAGTCGAGAGGTCACTCATAACAGAACACAGCTCTCCATGCATTTCTTCGAGCGATTCCTGCTTTCGATGACGCTTATTCGTGTTAATTCCGCAAAACGGCTCAGAGGCTGTGTTGATGGACACAGCGGGATACCTGGATAAAACTTCTCAGTGAAACTCAAGTTCTTACCAGATGACAACCAGGAAGAAGTTTAAGAAACAGGAAAGGGAATCAGTCGTAAGTTAGAAAGATTGGTGGTAAATGGCATGATCTCTGTCGACCAATGCTAACTGATGAAGCCAGTAGACACACGCACATCACATATATACGGACCGCTTAAAACCCACGAACATAATGTCCCTCTACGGCCTATTATGTCAATGTGCAACGTGCCGCATCATAAATTACCTTGTTGGCCGGCCGATTTGTTTAAACCAATGACAAAACCACTCAGTAATTTTAATCTGAAGGACAGTTTCAAATTAATAATTTGTATAGAGATTAAATGTCCGAGACAAACCAATGTGTTCACTTGATGTGACGCTCCTGTTTACTATAATCCCGCCTAAAAGAAATTGTTTGTAGCATTTGCGAGTTTACTGTGAGCAGCAGTGCTCAATTCCCTATGCCGATAATCGAACTGGAATCTATTATTTTTGGTTCTGATTCAATCTCTAGACGTATACTTTTCGACAAATGGATGGGGTTTTAACAAGTAGCCGACTGAGTCCACTTCTAGTGGATTTCTTCATGACTAAGGTGGAATCCACATTCAGCAATCGCCTATCAAGGCCGGTTTTGTACAGACACGACGTACATCATATCCCAGGCGTTTATGAGAGCTCAAATGAACCAACCCTGCTTGGAGTTGAACTAAGCTCATCCAAACTCAAAGCTAACGATAGAGAAGGAAGTAACTGACTGCCTTCCGTTTTTGGTCATTCTAGTCACACGAACATCGGATGACGCGGTCGGGAATTCTGTTTATAGGAAACCTACTTGAATAGGAGAGTATATCATTCTCAAAAGTTTCTACACCATGCAGTAAAGGAGGACCCTAGTTAGGAAGCTTTTCCTCAGAGCATAACCGAATTGCACAGAAGGAGACCTACCGCGAGAGTTAAGCTTGAACAAGAATGGTCAACAGATCAACGGATACCCCTGCAGTACAATGGAGAGCACAGCAATACCATTGTCCCGACAGTAGCAGTAAGAGGAAAGTGTGTTCTGACCTCCCCTTTCTAAAGGACAGCTGGTCAACACAGTAAAAGAAACGCCCAACAGCTGCTGTATCAAAAATCCACAACGCCGAAAAAGTATGTGTGGTAGAGCAGAAAAAAACGGTACTAGTTTACTCAGCCACGATAAACGATCAGAGCCAGCCGTATATGCAGCCAGAATATTCCGATAAAAATTTCATTGTAAAGAGCAAAATATCAGTGGTTCTCAGTAAGGATTAGCTGCTACACAACTGTGAAGGATGAAAAAAGCAAATCTTGTATAGATAAAGGGAGAGAAAAGGAGGGGGAGAGAAGAGACCTTACCACACACATTCAATACTGAAGTGCCCGAACTTTACTACCAAACAATCAAGTTGTAGTTGAAGGTAAGGTGACACCGGCATGACAGCTTCCTCACGACATTCAATGCCCAAGGTCATTACACGCACTCACTTCACACACAAGTCGGTCAAACAACGACAACATTCATGCCATTGGGTCCGATTAGACGCTACCTCACCTAATGTCTCAAGCCACCAACTCTGTGAGATGCAAAGTACCCAACCCGTGAAATGAAACCAATCTACAGTGGCCTACCCCCTGGTAAACGACTCCATCCATCTAAGCCAATTCATCATCTGTCCATCTCACACTTTGCAGCAGTCCGCTGTAGCATCAGCAATGTGTGCTCGATGTGGCAGACGAGCAGCTGACATTCTTCCTACGTGAACTAACCATCTAAGTCTGTGCGAATGTAAGGATTGAACAGAGGAACTCGCTTGACTGTTACTACCAGGTATCCGCTTCCTAACCTCTTCGTTGCTTACTAGCTGGTGCCAGCCGATGCGAGCGATGGAACATGGGAGTTGGTGGTCAAATGCCTGAACGTGCTTCATTTCTTCTACCGTGAGCAACCACGCTTCGCGGTCGTTTAATGATAAAGCCCTCACCGTCTTCTTATATGCACCATTTTGTACCAACTGCAGTAGTGTTTACCCTTCGGACAGAGTTATATCACGTGAACATTGAGGACTGGACAACTTTTTGAACTGTACGGTACTTAATTAGTAGTATTAAAACTTCCAGAACGAGTATATTGTCTACACCGTTGGTTATTTGAGATAGATGTAATGAGTATTATGTAGTGCTATGTGTTTATAAGACCGACCGTATGCATCGACCAAATGAGAGCTGTCGTGGTGAAACCGATTATACTAAGTGATCTGTCATAATTCATGTGCCGAGAAAATGTGTGTGAAGCAGTAATGAACTCTCGGCTCAATTAATTGAGACAGCGGTGAATTATCTGGGCCTCGTGGCTTTTGACGAGTAATAACAGTCCTATGACTTTACCGACTATGCAATCAAAGATTTGGGTCGCAGTGTCGTTGCAGGAGCCCACTGCTGAGCTAAGGTAGTCCTGTTCACTTATCGGTGCTTCTAAACTCCTTGGTTTGAACCAGAACTTTAAGCAGTTGCACAATGATATAATCGTGACCAAGGCATAAAACTGGGGAAAATCTGCAGAATAACCCATGACTGGCTGAAGCTACTCGATGAAGAGAGGGCCAGCTAGATGTTGCATTTTCGGAATTTTTTTCCAGACCATATTTATATTTGAACAAAAATATGATAACAAGGCCAGGTGATGTTGATAAGCCCGCGCCGATTAAATACGAAAATGGCATAGCTTGCACCCACAACCCGATGGACCTTCACACAAGAACTGGCTAAATGTTCACTAGTACAGAGTGAGGGGAAAATTATTCGCTGTTGTTTACTTTTCAGTAGCGATCCATTAACCGTTCAGTGAATAGTGCTGATTTATTTAGTCACCAGTTCACTGGATATAGCATAACTCCAATGAACTCGAGTTGTTGACGGACACGGCACAAATTTGGGAAACTGCCTGAAAAGTGAGAAGCAGACTTGTGCGCTGAGAGTTTTTTGGGAAGTTGAATGCTCGAGAAAGTAGATGGATACATATGTATGAGCCAAATAAAGATGGCGAGGGCAAGCCCACAATGCCGGCTGACTGTGGCTTAGTGGTTTAGTGGATGAACGCCATCCTTCCGGTACCAAAACGTGCAACTTTTATTTGGGGAATTTCGTTTTACATTATCAATTCTCAAAGCGTCTGGCGTATGTTAAAACCCTAGATGCAAAGAATCATATTGCTATACTTCATCAGTTCACTCAGTTATTCATCCGCCTGTCCATTCATCCTTTCATTAACTGAGTTTGCTTATTTAGAACGACCACGAACCTGACCAGAAGGTACTGTGGCTCGGGCTGCTGATCACAGAAACAATAGTGTAGTGTCCTAGAAAGGTAACCTCACAGAATAGTAGATATAGCGAGGCTAAACAGAAGAACTGAATGTTTTGGATACAGGCGAGTCAGTGACTGCGGCAGGTTGTTACACTGGAAAAACGATAGCACAAGTAATGTCATGACCGTTGCTCACATCGACGCTGGAACAGTGAGATCATCGAAAAATCTGTAGGAAAATCAGCTAAGTCCACATTTATCACTTGTGCGAGTAGCACTTAGTGTAAGAAATATCAGTGTGAATGTTACCAGAGATGGTCGCAAGGTTTCCGCACATACCAGATTCTCTACCGTCGCCATGCCTCCGGTAAAATGGGATTTTGACCCTGGCGGAGACTTGGAAAACTGTGTGAGTTGTCAATCATATGCAACATGATTTATGATCAGTTCGCATGTAACTGACTGAGCTTAACAAGCATACTGGCCTATCTCCGACGGACAGGCTGAAAACAATTTGTGTGGACAACTGAGCTGTGTTCTGACCCACCAGTGGCTATTGAGAATCGTTTGGCTCTACAAACTAAAAGCACCTATTTATAAAGCATTGAACTGCAGAATGGAGTTAGAAAACATCCGGAGACAACACAATCAGCACAGTGTGATTCACGTAGTGATAAGTTACAGAGTGATGATGGACAATTACAGCATCAGTAATTTGATCACTTGGGGATACAGGATATATGTGGTTCTATTTGAAGGACCTGACTGTTGTGGTCAACACTTCGAAGTTGGGCACTTCAAGCAGGTTTTCACCAGTCACCACGTGATTTTGATATGAACCGATTTAGTGGATCGGATTGGAAACGCCAACTCATCCAGTGTTTATTCAAAGATCGACAAGCCATCCAGGACATCTGATTTGAGACACAAGCCTTTGACCCAAATCATAAAAAACACGACCCCCAACTAAAAGTGAAGCGATTCAGGTTATCAGTCAAACAAGAAATGGTAGCACATTAATTCTTCCTTGTTAGGGTGTTTAGAAACCAGAGCATAATATCTCATTGCTTGTATTCACTACGAGGAACTGCGCGGATGTTTTACTAATTTCAGTGCGTGATAACTGGGTGTGCATCAATAGAACACAGAATTGCTTATTTCGGTGTTATGTAAGTCCATTCCATCCTTGTTTTCTCTGGTTCAGAAAGTTTACCAAGCTGCCAGGCGAATTTTAAGATTCCATTCAAAGCCAGACACCAGTGATGGAAAATTAACTGAAAACGTCACAAACGATTCAGAAAACACAACAAAACAGTTTGAAACAGAATCATTTGGAACAACTTTCCAGTTAACCCTTGATTAAATTGGGAAAATATTGAGAAGAAAAGGCAGTTTACAGACCATCATTACGATTTTTGTGAGTAACGCCTTTTTGTATTAAGTTATTTTTAACGTGGAGCCAAAATATATTTGGCGGTTTGTCTCTGCACCTGCTTTAAATCTTGATGGTATGCTTTCAGGTGGTATACCATGATCTGAATATTTTCACTCCATCAACGAGTAGATTATTGGGCTGTCTGAAGCGCACATACCCCTAGCTAATTGCAACCTGTGAAAATCATCCTGAATGTGTTATTGCAAGTTTTAACGAAGCAATTTCGGTATGAATACACGAACGTCTGAGACCAGAAGACAAGAGTACATTCTTTCGCAAATATTGTTCTACTATACTTACTAGTCCGATGGCCACGTAGTCAGTGATATGTTAAATCATGACTGATAAGGACGCTTAGGCAAGTGTTCTTTGTCATGTAGCTTGCTTCATTGAAGGGTGGAAAGTGCCACAGAAAATTACCTCTTTTTTGAGTGTAAAACGAAATCACAATTTTTACACAGCGAAATGACTCTGGTGAAGCCTGGAAGCTTAGCGTTTGTGAATGCAATAATTTATGTATAACTGAAAATGGATTACTAAGAAAGTGCATTTGGGCAGACATTTTTTACCATTCTATTCAGTTTTGGTGTTGCGTCAAGTGAACTAAAAGTTTGTGTAACAGTGCCGAATTTTCAAAACATGACCGGTAATGTGTGATTTCTGTTTACTTCCCCAGAAATCAGTCTTGTGTCAACCGTTTAACTTTCGTGCTACCGAACTGAATGGTGGGGCGTTAAGCGGGTGAACCTGTTAATATTTTATAAAACATATTTAAGCATATTTTTCGGATTAAAAGCGAATTATAGAACCGGGCTAAATAGATGTTACCACAAAACGAACGTAGGTTGATGAAGACAGTTTTAATTTCTGTGAAGGATTTTCCACCTATAACGACAATATTAATTTTATGGCGTTACAGTATTCAAACCAGGATACAAAAACGATAAAGATTGAAAGAAAAATCGGAAACATTGCTGTCATCAATCATACTCCAAGATTGTATTAATCAAATAGCCAACGGAAGTTTCAATAGTGAAGAGTGAAATATGCTGCTTGATAAAAACACAAGTTTAAACTGCATTTTAGAACACAGTGAATGCTTATCCGCGATAACTATGAATCTTACTGCATGACAAATAGATTGACCGGTAAAGCTAGTGTTGAGATTATCGTGACTAATCTGTCACATAAGATGGCTCCCTCTATTCACATCCATGGGATTTTTAGGCTGCAAGGCCGGACATATGATAACCACGAATTGCTCAGGCTAACGTGCTTGGCTTCGTGCTGTCGCGAATTGTTTCAAGTATGTCCTGCCTGATTCTATTGGATAACAGCATTTTGAATCAAAAGACCACAATGCTCCACCTAGTTACTCCAACAGCATAGGTTGGATCAATTCAAATGACCAATAAAACTTACTGGAAGACACTCTCAGAGCATTTTCTTGTGAATAGAAGTTAGACACAGATCGAAAGAGAGGTGTAATTTGTTCCATTGATTCGCCCAGTCCATATCTTTAAGCCGAAGTTACAGAACTATCAGCCACACCTGGTTTTTGGTGCAGCTCAAGGGTTACTTCAGAAAAACGGTTCACTTCAGTTAGTTAACCTGATCCTGTTATTGGTCTGAAGGCACAGCTTATTGCTGCACAATGAACAGCTGTTTATCACAGTTGCTTCAGTAACACAGAGTCAGATTGTAAGGAAGGCGCATAACGGTTTGAAAAAAAACTATTCCCCTTGCATAGAGACAAGTGTAGACTTGTCACTCAAGTGCATAATTGATTATCACAGTCACCACTGTTGCCAGCACGAAAAAGCCACTGCACACGGACTAGCATAATATAAGGTGTCTTGTCTGCTCAACCTCAGTGGATTTTCCATTCCTGGCTTTCGAAAATCCGGTTAAGCGATGAGCAAACCACAGAGCAAAAACAAACTATACACGTTGAGAGTGTCGGAAACATGACGACTTAATTGTAACCATCGTTCGAAACTATTCCGTTTTTACAACAGGAAACAGGAACACTTGGATTTACAAATAAAAACTTGCTACCACTTGGCGTTATTAAAACCTTACCAAATATTTGCTATTTGTCCTCAATCCACCGTTGACATCAGGTGATATTTCAACCTTGACCAAGCGACCAGTGTTATCCAAAAAAGCAGGTCAGCTTAAGGCTCAATTTGTTACCTGTTTAAGCCAGGTTAGTGTGAATGAACACAGACCAACTTGGACTAATAAGTTGTATTGGTTACAGCCACAAAGGGCGCGGAAGGGTGTTCATACTGCTCTCCGTCAAAGTGATACTGCAAGATTGGTTTATTCACTATTTGGACTAGTCAACTAGGCGGTGCAAATACGAGATATAATCAGCAAACCTTCGTGTCAACTGAAGCAGACATAAATTTCCTCGTCACAAATGATGCTCATAGAGGTGATCGTCAAGTGCATGAGAGTTTTCATTCGTGACGTGGAAATTTGCAGAGTTAATTCCATAAACAGGTCATCTTTCACAGACTGGTCCAAATAAGAGCGAAATTGGATGTAGAGTGTCAGTTTGAGTGTAAGCATCACGAAGCGTTAAAAACAGCTGGACGTGGGGAGGTGCTGAAACATGACAGTTAAAAATGATTGCACAACTGTTTTTTCAACATCCACAGAAGTTTATGAGCCCTTTAGAATAACTCTTGAACATTTTATGTTCTATGGCTCAGGATTAAGTCAGTTTATATAAAAGGCTGACCAGAGTTGGTAAATCACCGCCGCATCAATGAAATATAAGGATCGGATTATTGTAACGTAATAAAGTCTAGAATGTCGAGTAAATGTTGAAACGACTAATGATGGTCGACAAGTGTTTGCAAATTGATGAAACTGACAAAATGAACGAGTTATACTACGCAGTCACATTGCTGACCCACCTTGGTGTATCGCCTTTCGTTCTAGCCGTTCGACTGCTACAGAGTCCCCGAATTTAGTCCCGGTTGAAGAGGTGAACTGGTTTCAATAATTTCCTCCTAAATAGATTTAGTGGTAGCTAACAGGCTTAATGACTGCTTACGGTCTCAACTGTATCCTAATTCCGTTTAAGCGATAGGACCAGATGAGTTGCAGTTTGAAGCAAAGAACTAGTAGTTGTCCTCTTTCAAATCTTGACAACTTTGTTTGCCCATATTTGCAGCTGATTATGCTAATCAACTGATCGTGCGGATGATCTATTTCCTGCAACACCAATAGGAGCAGTCGATGTTACATTTCCAAACAATGTGCTGAACAGACGTTTTTCTGTGAGTGTAAAGGATGGTTTATCCATTGGGTTTTTTCACCCATTGTTTGTCATGGCCGTACTCTCGATTTATGCAGATGGTACTAAAGAGTCAGTATGAAATTCCATTTGCACCTGCCGTATTCTGTTGGATTTATTCACAGTTATAAACAGGATGAATCTGTCCAAACTTTTCAATCTTCAAAAATATGTGATAGCATGACTAAACTTTTGCCGGAAAGATGGAATTTTACACAGTATAGTTCTTAAAAGTAGGTTTTCGGTGAAGTAATATTGTAGTCGTTCTATGGTTGGATCTGGAAAAATATTACTTAAAGGTATTCGGGCTGTAGGTTATAACATCCGGAACAGTGAATAGGCATGCAGTTAGTCCTTTCGAGACCAGCTGGATAGCAATCTGCAAAGACGAAAACATCGATATTTTTCTCCACAAATCGATAGAGAGCACTTCGCTTTCTATTCTTCACAGTGATAACAGGCGAAAACCTGAAGCACGTGTGGACTCAATGGAAACTTGATAATCGAATAATTACCGTTGTTTGAGGAAGTTATTGAACGACACGTAAAAAAGGATGCACTTAAGTGTAACTGGAAATCAGAGGAAAGTATTTTTCAAGTCTTCTCCTTGCTGCCTGAACAATATTAGTTAACAACACATGAAATATCTATTGTTAATGAAAGACGCACAACCCTGGATTTTTAATCCTTCCATGTTCAGCTGTTGAACACAGTTTGTTGTGAATCCGTGGTATCGAAAAACCTGATGCACTTGGTCCCCTTATCATCCAGCTGATTATAGGCAACCGCATTGGCTAATCTCGTACATTCATTCATTTATTCGTGACGGCAATGAGGTTGATCAAACGATTCTGTGGTTCACACCAACGTTCACTTCGACAGTGTCATGCAGTAATCTTGAATAAAAAGTAGGAAAATGAAGGTAGCAAATTAAGGACCTATAAGGCAAGAAAGAGTTGGAAATGTTGTAGAGACAAACCCACCGCAATGTACATGTCAATTCTGGCTCTGGTAGCCCTTTAGCCGGAGATTTATTTGAGCACAAGGGTCTAGACGGAACGGGCGAGGCCCATCCAGTATAATTAACGAAGTAGTTAGGGTCGCCAATGTTTATGACCGCTTCGTCACACGAATCTATCCGACTGTTGTTTGTCTTAGCAATTAAGGCTCGGTACAGTGAACACTGGTTTGGAGTAAAGGGTATATGTTGCAAACAGCGCGAGTTGTACAATCGTACTGATTGGTCAACTGATTACGCAGCACCAGTTTTCCAGGACATGAGCTGTCGATCAGTCTATCCAATCATTTTGTTTGGTAGGATACGCATGTATTCTGCGGACAGACCAAGCCGAATAATATCACCCACCTATTTCATATCGGTCCGCTTAGTGCTGGTAGAAGAATACAGGCTGATATCAATGGATTCTCTAAGGGCACATTCTGTACCGTCGCGCACGACAAAGCTGAACAGGAAAGGGGATACAAGTAAAGAGCTAACCAGAGAGTTACCAGTTGACTTTCACCTCACTTGCAGAGTGAACATATACTAAACTTGATAACACCACACATTTCTGTTATACGAGGGGAACAACTCCAGAGGACGTTATGAGCAAGCAACTTCAAGGTAGCGTTCTGGAAAAAAATTAAACTTGGGGGGGCAGCAGAATAAAAGGCTGAGAGAGCTTGATTATCGTTACTGGTGGAAAGACCATGTGTTACATTTGCCTTTGGGTTAGAATCACGTCGGTTTTTTGAATAATTAGACTGCCTTACTATTCAAGAACTGCCCAACTTTCAGGAGATTTATAAGGCTGGGTGACTTGAGTTCTTGCTGTATGCTGTAATGGATTTGAAAGCATTTAAAACGAACAGACCTGGTCGTTACTTTTTGCCTAAGATTCGTTTGTTTACACTCGTTTTTACTGCTCTGAGTCGGTCCTATATGCATGTTAATAATGCAGAGTTTTTGATCAGTCTTTCAGGTCTACCTCATGGCTGCATAAACTATCGAGATAAATCAACAGTGTTGTTGAATGTACAAACAATGTGAACATTGAAGGCTGGTTTCTTTAGCCGGACCATTACAACCTGGTCATATACGAAGTGGAATGATTGCAAACGACGTTTTTGTCTCACTCAGCCTAAGCACACATGACCACAGAAGAATTATTCGATTTTTTTACATGCAGTTGGAATACGATAGTATGGAGTGCCAACCACCTTGTAACTTACACAAATGGCGGTCTTACTGAGTGGTAGTGTTGGCCAGTAGATAACGTTTTGTCAACTGGATTAACACGGTTCACGTTCAAACGTGATTTAAGGGGTATATGGATAACTTACAATGTGAAATTTTGTTCCTTTGTGAATTTTTTGAACACTTAGATTGGTACCGCGTAATTCGGCTGCATTTACCTCTACTGTAGATACCAATCACTCCTACGTAGATCCAGAATGAGTACCACATTATATAGGTGCTTCTGAACTCACCACTTACCCGTAAGTATCAAGTGTGATCCAAAAGTATATGAGGTATACTTCATTGTAAATTTCCACGATTATTCTGAAAGATTATTCCGGATCTTGTCTTACACGTACCAGTTGGATATCAGAATATGAGGCGGTAGATAGAATAAGAGAACACTGATCAACCGGAGTTACGATCTGATACTTTTACCCCGAGATAAAACTGTTATCATCGGCTTATGATTCATTTTTTGTTCCATCCATACACAGCATGACTGGCAATATCATTCGTGGATTGAACTTTCATAGTGACTAAAGCCAAATGACGCTCGCAAGTGGCATTAACCACAAGTGGCTTCCGCGGCATCACTTGTGGTCCCAGTCACACACCACGTACACAGTGTAAACTCGAAGTAATGAGACCAGGAGGCATGTAAGTGGAGGCCGTTGTGGACCAGTTAATCAATGCTGGTTAGTCAGCTAGTATGGACGTGAAACCGTTATTTCTCGCAGTGGAATAACCGGAGAGACCACTATGATAAGATCCGAGCTGGGAAGAAAAATATTGCAAATACGAGGACAGGTTTAGCTCATTAAGGGAGAACACGTTAGTACACTCTAAATGGAATTAGAAAGGACAAACTTCAACATGGATTGAGAAACCAAATGTAATTTTCAGCATACAGTTCAAAAATACTGCTGAAGAAAAGAACAGACAACAAACCACTATGTTCTAATCTTCTGTAGAAGCGAACAAAATAGTCACCAGTCGAAGGGGGCCGTTGGTCGATACGAACGGAAAATGCAAAAAATTCCCATGATACCTACACAAACACACACAACAGCAGACAGACACACCATCACCCTCCTAGACTGTCATCCGCGCGTTCCCATAACCATCATCAATCCGTATTACCATAGTACGGTTTTATATGAGAATCGACCAGAAGTTTTGTACTCACGTGTTCAGAATAAGAAAGACGAGATATGGTTGTCAGAGAAATTTCCAATTTAGGCAGACAGATACTAAAACAAATGAGTTCAAAACACATCTTCATTTTCTGTTCAGTCAAGTCATACCAAAGTATTCTAGTTTGGTCAATACTAACTTGACTTGGACAGATTAATTTAAAATTTTTCATTTACTTCTGTTAATAGTGAATTGGTACAACTTAACTTTTTCTTAACCAAACATTGATGAGTTACACTTTCGGATTATGTACCAAAGGCGTACACTTAAATTTGGTCATTTAAGTGTACAAGAATTTCGCAATACTCATGTGGCTGATCGTACCTTCTCAGTGTGTTGGTCAAGTTTGGACTTCGAACACTTATATTTTTAGAACTGTCTAAGATCATGAGAGAAAAAATGTCCGATAAAAGTTCCATTACTTCAACACAACTATTCAGACAGCAGTAAGAGAAACAAAAGTGGGTGAAAATAATTAGTAGGTTAGTTTGAACGGTGAAATTCAGTGTCAAAACTCTCAAAACTGAATGGAATATATATAATACCTCATTTTTCGATATGAAATATACTTCTTTGCTTACGAATTACCAGAGTTTTCGATATTCTGTCATTCATTCTCTGTCAGGCTAGCATGAGAGCATGTTTTGACTCATTTCTGGTGCTTTGTTTTATTCCGTGTAATCTGCAGTAAAATTATGCCTCATGTCACATCGACATCCAGGCCAATCTAAACAATGGAAAGTGTGGTTAAGCAGAGGGGAATTAGGGAGATTCGATGCATGTGTGGATGCAACAGTTTGTTGAAAAAAAGATTCACGTCGTCCATTCAGGCAGTAAGGCAGAAAAGATGTATCTCAGGTGAACCGATGAAAAAAGTTGTCTGTCTTTTATTCGGCGTAATTGAATTCAATTTCCCCTCCGGAAAAATCGACTGTTCAAAGTCGATAATCTGCTGTTTTACATTGTGCAGGGAAACGTTCCTTCTCCTCTTGTAGGGTCTGTTGTTAAAACATGTAACCGTGGTGAGATTTTTAACAATTATTTCCGTCCTCCGCGATAACAACGTTCTGAAGAGCACTGCGGGTGAAATGGGATTCTGTCTACTTCGATGGTTCATATATATATATATATATATATATATATATGAACATATATACACGCGAGTGTGTGGCTCATTCAGCGAGGGTATTTCAGTAGTTTGCGTGGAAAACCCTCCATACAGTTAAAGTGTACGTTTTTCTTAGAACTAAAAAACACTTACAATTGTACTTGCAGCTGTTCCTGTGAGTCTTTCTCCATCCCCGCCCAATAAGTTATTCCGCTTTCCCGGTCAATCTGGTGCACGGTACTATATGAGTTGGGCTGCTTGTTAGTTTGTTGCTGCACTGAGCCAATCCAACCCCATTGATATCGCATCTTCACACATTCTCTAATCCTTCTAAGTCAGACGCTTCTGCTTTGGAATTCTTAGGGGCTACATTAGCACTAGCACTTTGTAAGTAGAATTGACGAAGTACTAGTCGCTGAATTTGGTCACATATTGATTGATAGACTCCGTTCACAAATTTCAAGGGAATAAATACCACATCGAATATTGGACAGCAAATGAATTATACTCGCTGGATGACAAAATGAAAGAGCGAGACAAAGAACTCGTTGAACGGTTGAAACAAATGTAGCATTCATCGATTTATAGTTGTGAATATTCCACATTCGCCCGTGAATATACTTCTTGTCGGTTCTGTGATGTCCGCACCGAACAGCGTGGTTTCTGTTTGCCCCTAGTAAAACTAGATTTCTAGCATGAAAACTAGATAAAACACGTGACTTTATAGTTAGTTCGCCTTCTTTTATTATACTCTATTCAACACTGAGCGTTTATTTACTTGTCTACCATCGCAACCCCTTCCACCGTAGGCTATAATTCTGTGCCTGGACCCAGTCACATCTACCACATTTCTACAGGATGCATATTACAATGGCAGCAAAATCATATTGCTGCCTCGTCTGATATCAGTAAACTCTCTGCTATTAAACCCACAACATGCTCAAACCACACTCGCATAAAATTGATGAGCTGAGTTTCTTCTGGCCGTCAGTAAACTGAGAAAGCAATCGCGTGAAGAAATGAGCGGAATAGTCGAGAGAAAACTGGACTTCTAACCTACGTTGTGATGTCGACAAAGACCAATCTAGGATAGTATGTTCACGTAAACGTCCAGTGCTTGAAAACAGGATATGTTTTGGTTAGTTCACTGACGATCTGGTAGAGGACTGACTCCCGGTTCCCATGTGACCAACGCTTTCTTTTGCGTTTCCTCTGTCTACTTTATGCCACAATCAGGTATCTCGATCGATTTTAAAATGGAGACAATGCTGGGGTTGTAACAGTTGCAGCTATGCACATGAGATACTTCCAGGAGTTTTCACGGATATAGAAACGCTTCCACAGGCAAGCTGGAATCCAAGAACGTCTTTCAGAGGAAAAGGTGAGACAGCCTTTCAGAAGTGGAGCAAACGGTCAATGTTACGATTCGTTTACGGTACAATGGTTGGACCAACAGTTAAGCGCATCTTTACCAAACCGGCTCGACGGTAGCTGAACCCGCACATCATACACAAAACATTGTGGGTTGAAAACCTCATTTCCTGAATTCTTCACTGGCATTTCCATTTCCATTCTAATCTGAATGAGGCCACCACACGAAGATATCACCGAAATGACCCTCAGAAAGGAGAACTATGCTTCAGCTGGCGTGCTAACGACAACTGCTCACTAATCATATGATTTGCATTTGTAACCTTTAGTGTGCATGAAATATCCGTGGTGAATAGTGATAAAAAAGCCGAGTCGTATGTCTGGACACTGAAACACCTCCCGTTACTTACCACTACATCAAGCTGACAGAGGTATGTAATTTCTCACAAAGATGACCCCCAAATCCATAAACCTCACGTCGTGATTGTATGGCTAGTTCTTCTGAGTTTCAGAAGGTCGGCTGATCGGCTTGTAGCCCTTTCCTCAACCCCATGGAAAATGTGCGACTTATAAGTTTATTGAGCGTACAGAGGTACAAAGTTTGCAAGCCGAAGATAGATGGAGAGTGACTTTGAAACTGGCCTACAAGAGTTTAAGTTCTTACCTACTGTATTTGCCCGCTGGAAATGTTCCGAGTTGATGCGACAGGTCATAAATAACTGATAAACTTACGTCCCGCTACTCTATTGTGAAGCACGGTGCATAGGGTGATCCTTCACTTTTCTCGTATGATTTTTTTCTATTCGACTGAATTTTTTTTTGTATAAACACTACTTGATTGGAATTCAGTCTGCTACTTTCTAATAAGATTTGTTCATTTTTCCTGTGCTTCTTACCGTTGACGCAGTAACAAGAAGATACAGCAGCCCCACAGTTTGGAGGCCACGCCTTAGCAGCGACCCTTTACGGTGGGCCCTAAGGTGGTTCTATTTTATCTCCACATTCTACAAAGGCAACATCTCTAGTCACTACTTCAAACGTTAGTTTGGCTACCACAGGATTCTTTTAGCTAACACACGCTGCGGACAAGTGTTCGCGGTTGGTGGGCCAAACAACCTCCCTTCCTGCTTCAGAAATGATTACACTGGAATGAGTAATAACCATGGGGAATCGAACCAAATCTGATGACAGACGGTCGTTTCTAGACCAACAGGTGCATGCTGTGTCTGTCGCTGGTTCGAATCCAGCCAAAGTCCTGACTTTTCACAATTGGTCTCATTTAAAATCATAAGTCTGCCACGCTACTTATTAGTAATACGACAGGTGCAAGTTTGTAATCTGAACAGAAGGATCGGAGTATCCAACAGGAGAATATAGCTGCACTGTTAATCCGATTCGCATTAAAGCTGGTGTTGGCTATGTAATGCCTGTATGTGCGAGACAGTTTCTTCAGCCAAAAAATAAAGTACTTCATTCCCGTACTTCCCGAAATTAATGAACATCTTCATCGAACAGAACGAAATTGAACGGGGCAGAAGTTTCAAACGCAGTGACTCACAAACAAGAGGCAGACAATTAACAAAATCTAAGCATCCAGAGGTGATGAGGAGTACCAAACTACAAAGATATACTTATGGGGTTGTGACTAATAGTTAGGTGCAGTTTTTGAGCGTCAAACGTAATCACATACTTTGTTTTAGTCCGCTGCTTCAAGAGAAGGCCACCGAAACGTTCCCTGTTTTAGACTAACACAGGCTTTTCATGAACAGTAATTAACTTCCAAAATTTATTCGAGGAAACGACACCATTACAGCTGCTTTCTCTGGAAGGTGTGCATGCCTAATGCAACCGCACTAGAGGGTAAAGCCTTTTACAATCTACCATACAGAGAGACCAGATAAAGGTCACCCATTCTCGATGAAGCTTCCGAAGCAAATCATTGGATCATAAGCAGACATTTGTCGATGAGGTATGACTAACGCAGTGTAGACAGTGGAAGGATGATATTGATGGTGATAGTATCGGGGAGAAACCGGCAGATTTGTCACAAAGACTCTCATCAGTTTTGTGCCACTCACGAGGCGGATCCAAAAGCAGTGATGACAAAAGCAACATGCTAGTCTGGGCCGCGGGTAATAAATAATAAGATTATACATGTAATCTGAAGAACATTATCTTCTCTTGCCTGAACTGGTTAGAGCTGGTCTCCCCAATTACGTCTACAAAATCTGTTGTTTAGCCTTCAGATTCAAGAAAAGTTGGGACTGTCAATCTGATACATACACAGCCTTTCACAACGCGGTGCATTCACGATGATCTTCATAGGGGTTCAGTAAAGTACAATCTTTAATGTTCAATACGCTGGTCATCATTCTACGCGGGTGCTCGCGTCCATGAGACATAATTCCGGCCCACAACACCCCCCGATTTCCACTCACACGTCGTATGCACTTCGGCCCGACTTGTGTGTCCAGCGCCTTCTGTCAGGGCCGTTTCCGCCTACCATTCCTCGTCCGTTGGACCAATCTCGTTGGGCGATGGCTCATCCGGTCGCTCGAGCTGCTCTCAATCCATCCAACGCGGTTTCGGGCCGTAGTCTACTATCACGTTGAGGTATTCCCCCGGGATGTTAAAATAATCGTGCCTACGATCTGGTTATCCGTCCCAATTTACCTGCCATTCCTCGTCCGTTGGTCCGATTCAGTTGAGCGATGGCTCATCCGGTCGCCCATGCTGTCCCTACCCGCTCATTTGGGGCTTTTGGACGCACAATGAAACTTCGTTGATATGTTCCGCCGAGAGTTGGAACACCCGAACCTGCGGCTTGATAATCCACCACAACAGGACCGTTGAGTAAGACAGCCAATCAGGTGGGATACAACCAAACCACACAGATCATACGACTTATGATGAACGTGGCTATTGTAATCCAGTCGCTGATGAAGACAGACTAATATTTTGGTCTTCGCTCTAAGATTATTTCTGTTGAACAGGTGATTCCGACATAAATGTGGTTAAATAGTTCTGCCAAATCTAGGCGACCGCGGATCTATTCCCGACCAACATAACACTACACTGCTTAAGCTGTCAGGTTTAGAGCCTGAGGTGTACACTAACTTTAGTCAGTTTTCTATCCCTTCCCTATAGTCGTGCACTGCATTTAAAGCTGTTGTATACGCCAATGATTATTAGAACACAACGTAAGGGAGATGGAGGAGAAATCATAAAAGGCGCAACACTCGCTAGTTAGCTTCGATTATGTGCATTGAACCACAGCATGAAGTTGCTTGCAAAAATGAATAGCAGGTAAACTTACACGAGGTTCATAGAAATCGAAAAACTCTTAATGAACACAGGCTAATTAATGACAAGCAGTTTGCGTGAGTAATACAACTAAACTTTAAGGGACGTCCAAGCTTTTGGGAGGACACAACCTAATTGAATTGTATGAGTTACTTCCAGTGCCATTCACAGCAGCGGTGTCTTTAAAGTGATCCAAAGCGATCCAGAATCTGATATACGATCTCTAGTTGGGTGGTTCTACCTTATTACTAAAAATTGGTGCGGCTGTGCGATTACACCATGTAACCTTGCGTAGGACTTTGGTATTATCCAACCATTGAAAACACTCAACCCTCTTAATGGAATGTAAGGATATTACTTGCACATATACCGACAAATAAAGGGGGTATATTCGCTGTAATATTTCATTCCAATAGTGACGTAGCAAATCTTCCAGCTAGCACACATAACTATGGAAGCCATAAAAATTTTGGAGGGCTAAACCGGTAAGGTTTTGACCAAGCATGGGAATGAAACGAACAGAAGAATGCGCTATCTGAACTGGGATGTGACACCGGAGTTAGTAAGGATAGGGCGTTGACACAGCCACATGGTGGAATCCGACAGATCACGGTAGCCACCGTCGCTTGCTGAATATTAGTGTACTTTTGTTCCCAAATCAGTCTGCATGATATGTATCAAATCCATTGCATCCTGGATAACAGTAGATTTTGTTTGAGGCAAGAATGATCTTTGGTCGACAAATTTTCGTTCTCCACTGAAAGCTAATTGTGTGACACCCAAGTTACCTGGGTAACCGAATAACCATGGTGATCACTGATAGTGTGGGAAGTAACTCTGGTTGATGTGATTAATGTTTGTCTCTTGTTTTACAGCGTAACAACCTTCTTCTATTACCTGAGTACACTTCATTGTACTTTAGGTGAAGTGGTGAAACGTGCTCAAGAGGAGTAACATCTTGAATTATGCACTTTCTGATTTGTCCTGAAATTGGTTTCGCCTGAAACCTGAACATGACATTCTCTGTAAATACACGGCATGAAAACAACCTTTGATGAGGAAGAAATTCTGCGTTTTTTCGTTTGAAGGATTCCATTAACTATTGCACACAGACGACCAAGTTTACGAGTGTTGCTTTTCTTTCAAATTCTCTCGATTCTGGTTAGGAAACCACACGATATTAATAATCCGGTGAGTTAGTTATTGTTTCGACTAGACCTCGTTACAGAAGAGCAAACTCGTCTTGATTGTTGCGGCAAATTTCTGAGAGATAACTTTCGCATAAAGTTTTTTGAATGGCAATGGTTTCAGTTGTGCAGGTTTAAAGGTCTTAGATTGAGTGGCAGTTTTTGTGTGTCAGTAAATAGTGATCTTCACTAATATTGGTTTAACTTCAAGCCCTAGTAACAACACTGATAAACATTAAGGACGAGCCCCAACGAAAGAAAGATTTGGATCTGCAAATTTCGTCTGAAAGTGATAGCTGCCCCGAAATATGAATAGTGCTCAGGTTATGTTATAGGTTTTCAGTGAGACACTCAATGTGAATATGCCCAAGTCAATTAATCACATACTGTCCTCATAATGACACCTATCAATCAGTCGGACATATTGTATCTAGTAAAAACGACCCACCCTAATGAACTGACGGAAACAGTACAGCTGCTGACAAACCACCGACAGCCAACCCCTGTCTACATTTGGCAGTCGGAAAAGCTAGGAAACATTACTTGGACAGAACTGCATGTTGGAAACTATGTAGAGCTTTGATGCGTAACAGCTCATTTAATTCACAGTTCTATCGGAGTATAACCATTCTTCATTATTCATAAAATGACAGAATGCCAGAGTGACCATGGAAACAGATGATACTTTTCCATCAGTATACCTCTGTATTTTGTTCAGCACGTTTCAAATTTCACTATACTAACGCGTCAGCAGAGATTTCCGAGATCTACTCTTCCTTTAAATATTTCCCAGCATGCCTAACGGCCTGTTCGTCTTCTCATAGGGATTACTAATGTACACACGGCCGATTCATGGTTGGAATTTGTAATTTCATGAGGAAGGTGTCGGTTTTCCAACAGCTTCCACATACTGACAGGATGATTTGACCAATTTGAAGGGGAGCACAGTATGATAAGGGCCTTTACCGGCTGTTGTGTCGGATCACAGCAATCTAGTTCATTGATTGCCTTTAGCCACCTATCACTTGTGGATGATGAAATCCCACTAGGGTAAGCAGCAGACACGAAGCTGCCGACGATTTCTGCTAGCTGACTGTGTCTGTCACATTCTCGAGTTTCGACTTCACATGGCGGATTAGCAAGCGAATGTTTGTCAAGTGGCCACAGTGTTTGAATGATGGAACTGATGGATGTCGATAGAACAGAGTTGATTGTGCTGAATCCCTCAGGCTTAAATTTTCGAAATGCGTGCAGTGGATTTAAGTGCCACTATCCAAATAGCTTGAAACCGATAGTTCTGGAATCAATGAGTTTGAAGTAGAGGTTCCTTGGAGCTTGTTCTTTGAGTGAAAGCAAGAGGTTTTTCTGCGCTAAGAATGGTGACAAAAAGAGGTGGTGAAGAATGTGACTCAGAAGTTTGCTGCAAGACGATGGGGTGTTGAGTTGTCTGGGTATCCACCCCTAAAAGATTTTTCACGCATTTGCTCTAAATGGAAATGAGTGACAGAATTTACTGGACTTTATGCAATACGTCTAATTAACAATATTCCGGCGACCTTTGATATTAAAAGGTAGCATATTCATCAGCGAGGCAAACGTACACCTTCTTGATGACATTGATACGCCACAGCAAGTTTACTGAAGTCAGGAAGTCCCATGCACATTAATAGCAATGCACCGCTGCCTCACTCCATTTTCTGGTTTCATTTCCCCCAAAGAATGCAATGGAATACAGCCTCCTGGTAGTTGAACCTTCATTTGGCAACCATCGGGGGGTGTTTTGCGACCAAAGGTTGTCCGTTCCACGCATGAACTGAAGTATTTAACAACTGGCTAAATTTCGTACACTGGTCCATTTAAAACTTTGTGTAACGTCAAGCAGCCAATACAGAGGCCACAAAAATTCTTGGAGCTATTAAGGGCTGGTCATATTCACGTTGTGCCAGAGCGTAGTCCAGTGCTCTGTGACCGATCACGTGTCCGGGGTCTTGTTAGTCTTACAGGCCGGTGGTGCTTCACACGACATTTTCTTCCTCAGTATACCTATGGCGTGCAGGAACCAATATCTATAGCATAACTATTCATCCGAATGTCAACTACTATCGTTCCTTTTTTCCTTGTAACCTTCTTTAGATGCCTAAGCACTTACTTTAACACGTAAGGATAAAGTTATCTCGCGTGCCCGAGCTTACAACATGTGAAACATGTTCATTTTCCTTGTCTTGTGCCACCGCCTCGTTGTTTCACCGCTCTTACGGGGAGTGTAATTGGTTTTCTTGTTAGACCCAAATAGTGATCGCGCTATGTGGCCAATCCATTCACCCTGGCTAGTTCACCCAGTAGACAATTCATCTTTGATTTGAATCACCGCAAGACAAGTTACAACCGCAGTCACAAAATTGTTTCATGTCACGGCCTAGGTTTGCAACTTTTGTGATGACAATGTATGTTTGCGAAGACACAGCGTTACTATTCAGTCGCCTTTATGTAAGTCTCTTGAACGAGCGGAATACAAACTGTTGAAAGATCTTTGGGAAGGTAGATGATATGCATTTCTAACCGCATGTACACCAGGCCTCCTTGGATGTTAGCCCAAACGATAACGACACAGTTAATCAAGCTGAAATTGAACCAAACTATGAAGTGTATTTTTGTACGCATTATCAGTATTAAAACGTCGAGTAGTCGTTTGTGTATATGATTCACCACACTCTGACTGGGTTTCGTGTTCCTCCACAGTCTTTGTTAGTTTCTGAATGAATAGTTCCGGGATATAGTGGGCAGTATTGATCAGTATAAACTGTCACGCAACCACCTAACCAGCCGGCAGCTCTCGTATCAATGTCGTACGCTTGCTGGTATGCACTGCACAAGGCGGGTGTACCTTACGGAATGTGTCCGAGCGACCAAGGTCATGCACCGTGACACACGCCAGAGCACGAACACATTGCTTTACTATGTGTTCGCCTTATTTACCCACAAAGCTGAAGGTGCGAACTAGCGTTAGCGTCTTGTCGTACTTTAGAATACGATGCACCATTTTGCGCGTTTGCTGGACATCTATAGTGCGAGAGAAAATGTGACATTCTGCTCTAGACAAAAGCAGCTTGTAATTTGTACTTTTAAGGTTAATCGCAATTGCTATGGCTTATTGTCCCCCTCCTGCCTGCACCCGAATGAGTGACGTTCTACCTAAATTAGGTCAGTCATCCCAATGCACACCTTTTGTCCCAAATCGGAATAAGTCACCCTATCCCCTGCTTTGTGCGTATAATCACTAGGTTCTGTCAATAAGATGGACAGCCGGTCTTGATCGAATTGCTATAAACAGTCGAATGATATCCTCCTTTAAGTTAAGCGAGGAACACTGGGAATCTGATACACTTACTTGTGGATATAACCACAAATGTTTACACCACCAACGACTAGGTAACTTCTAAGGTAAGCAAGAACAATCGAGGCTTAGACTTCCACAGGCATCTGTGTTGCCCAAAAGAATTTCAAGTGACTTTATTGTGTTTTGTTATTCTCCAAAATAAACTGTAGAACCAGTGACACTGCTCAGCCCTCTCCCTCTCAACCTTAATTACTCTCATCCACTCGAAGTTTTCTGAAGTGGCCAGTGATGCACTGGCTCCGAAACTGAAAATACTTTGGTTCAAACCACTGACCTCAAGTTTACTTCGTCAGTGGGCCAGCAAAGAAAACAGCATACGGACTCATTCCCTAAATCAATTTCCTACTTCCAACACCAGCGCAAATGTCTGTAACATCACCCCAGCATGCATTGACATTGAGATCAGATACAATTTGTAGTAAATTCCTTTGCCGAAAGTTGTGTTGCTTACAGAAGGTATAATTCAGTTAGTATTCTATTTCGAAGTCTACCTTCTCTTCCTAACAAAATCCACTTTAGTAGTAGCTTTAAAAAAATTGTACTCAAGAGACAAACTAACCTCGCGATCCAATGGTCGTAAGATTGCAGTACAGTATGTTAAGAAACTTGTCATCTCTACACAGAAGTGTAGTGAAGTGCGTTATTCACAAGGAACAAAATACTGCTGACTCATTTCAACTGCTCAACTTTATTCTGCTGGTCAAGATTTTCTGTGAATGTTTCTAACAGTAAGGAAGTTGCTGTGTACTTGAACTGCAAACAGTAATATCGCCCGGTGAGTGAAGGCTATATCTTTTTATCCATACTATTACTAGGAACCAGCTCATAGTGTAG